>JAVQJG010238338.1:0-15284 GCA_036024015.1 Craterocephalus amniculus | reverse complement strand
ATGAGCGTCCTGTGTCCTCCCGTCCTCGAGAGACCGTACTCCCCAGTTCGAACTTAACAAGTCCGAACTGGCGAGTACGCAAGTCCAAACTTGGCGTACTTGGTATTGAGAAACGGCCTCTGAGATTCCTGTAGCTACAAGCTAAGTGTGCTAGCCTGAAGCTAACAGGACAATTCTATTTAGCCCCCCTACCAGCTAACATAGGTAGGGGGGCTAAAGCTAAAGTGTGCTTTTACCTGGCTAAAAACCACAATTGGGCTGTCCTCTGCCTCCGTGCTGACGATTATCTGACACCTGTCAATCATTAGGACACCCAATTATGAAGAATTTCAGGTTTAAATAACATGAGTTATAAAATAAATAACTCCCCCACAGTTGTCACAACAGTAAACCTGACCTATTAAACCTGACCTATTAAACCTGACCTATTGAACCTGAGCTGATTTTTGTACCAGGCTGTAATTCTACTGTAAAGTTGGCCTTTTAACATGGAGTCTATGGGGACGGACAGTTTGTTAGCGCCAGCACCTAGTGGATGAAGTGGGAATTGCAATTTTAGCCATTTTCACATAGGCTTCACATTGAACCACTGAAGGTTGTTGTTTAATATCAACTCTTTTTTTTTTTACTTACACCATGGCTGGTTCAGCAATGAAATGCTTAAGCACATAATCAAAATAAGCGAGGAAAGGAAAGAGAGAAGTAAACTGAGCGAGAGATGAAACAAAGGCCAACTTTGCACTGACTTTGACTGGAGAGAGCTTAGAGAAAGGACAGGATGCATGATGCATTGCTATTTCTACTAATGTGAGCAGTATCGCTTAATAACAAATCTGCTGATGTCAGAAAAAGTTTGTTAAATGTGTTTCTTATAGATGTTGTGAATACTGGTGCTGTCATACTGTGCTGTCACGTGTGGCTAAAACGACCTTGATTGCATATGACCAGCCAGACTGGTTTCAGATGACGGAAAGATGATGGTACTCTTGTTAATCTCTCCTTTTGACTCCAGTCTTGAGACGGCTACAACAGCAGAGGACCACAGCAAAGTGAAGACCAAAGTGAAGTCTGAAAACATTGCCTGGTCTTATGAATTTAGATTTCAGTTGAGGAATTTGGCATCAACAGCATGAAGCCATGAAGTCAAGCTCCTTTGTGTCAACAGCCGAGGCTGGTGTTGGTGCAGCGGTGTGAGGAATGTGTTCCTGGCATAATTTGGACCCTGTCACATTTTGCCATGTTCTTACAGCTACATGGAGATAAGAATGAGCCCTACAATGACACTACACTGCATTATTATTATCATCCAGACTGAAATAGAAGGAAAGCTGAACATTAGATGCTCTCCAAACTTATGCTCCATGGAGGATCTCAGCAAATAGACGACATAAAGAAGAGATTTCCTTTTTGTGTCTAAACTCATTCACCTCTGTGGTTTCATTTGTAAAATAAAAACGAAACTAAACTTCCAAGGAGAATGAACGTTGTCCGAGTAAATGTTTCTGAGTTGAAAAAAAAAAGCCTTTGTGGTGATTCTTACTCCTGTGATGGTCAGGGCTTTTTCTGCGGTATTATGAGAAATTGCTCTGGTGTGAATCAGTAGAACAAAGAATCGCCGTGAATCACACGACTCAAGGAGCAACACTAATCATCAAGACTAGATGACCAGTCGGTGAGAAGTTACATTAATAGTAAACAGCGTCTCCGTTTGTAAAGCTCTAAATCTTGAGTGTCTATTAGGATGATGAAATGAAAATGTGGTTTTTAGTTGTTTTTTTGAAAGCTATAAGATCAGCTTATAGAGGATATTTGTTGCCTTGGGGTGACAACAAATAAGGTAGATGTTTCCTTGAGGCTACTTTTTCCTTGTGTTAGTGAAGGAATAGACAACCTCATACCCAATGGTTTATTAACTTCCTGGTATGAGGAAAATCTCTGCTAATCTACCGGGCTCTGCTGAGATCAAACTTAAATGAACTTTGTAAAAACAGCAACCCGAACACAGACAATAGCATTAGCGGACCCGAGTCTAACCCAGACCTGAAACTTGTCCACTCTGTTTGATTAATTTTATTAATTTATTTGTTTTCTATTTTCCTACAGTTTATTCACCTATTTATAGTTTAATGTCATTTTTTTTACTGTGTTATAAAACTTTAATAAAGCACAGCCTGTTATCATTGGCATTAATCATTGGAAGTTATGAACTGAAAATACATTTTGGTATTTATAGCTCCGTGAAAAGAATTTGCACAGAGAAAATAAATAAACGTTGTCTTTGTCAGCTTAAATTATTCATTTAATTTTGGAGTATTAGCTCCTTTCTTTCTTTTGGCTTAAAACTAAAATGTACCGACAGGAATCCCTGATAATGTCAGTATTTGGCATCAAACCGGTCAAGTAATAGAAGTAACCTGCCTCAAGTCCACAGTTCCTCACCGCATGTGCTGCAGCAGGAAAAAGAGAGATAGCATGTTTAAAACAGCATCAGTCAAACCTCAAACTGTTAACAGGTACTTGGAAAAAGATGGAAGCTGTTTCATCCAACTATTTTTAACCTTAAACTATTCTAGAAAAAAAATCCTCATGTGTTAGCTGTTTGCCTTTTTAGGTGTTGGCTTTGCGTCTTAGTTTATCTTGTTGTGTAATATGGCCTCATAGCAGCCATCGTCTGTATAGTTTAAAATATTTTCAACAGTGTATCTTTTCTGTTATTCTAAACCTGTGGTGATGATAAAATTAGAGACTGGCCAAATATCATCGCAGCTCCAAGTGAAAAGTTTGGTAATACACTGGGTAATGATACAGTAAAGCTTTGTGCTAAAAGTTGGCATTGATCCCGTTCTCTGTTTAGAATCCGACACACAGGGAAGTTTTTAGGCAAATGAAAGCGGCTGACTGACTGGAAAGGTGATACTGCTGTTAATCCTGTTGTTTCCACTCATGTGCTTTGCCTGCTTTGTAAAATGTGAAGTTAAAGGTGAAACTGGTCTCTTCAGTGACAATAATGCTTCTGCTCTCTGTTTTCTCTTGTAGCAAATAACGGTCACGTTAATGATGAGCGTCGGGGCCGCTGTGATTGGCTCCCTGCAGTTTGGCTACAACACAGGCGTCATCAATGCCCCACAGAAGGTGAGCTCTATCAGATCTCATATTCTGCTTTTTGTTTCCAGGTTGTGCTGAGCAACACAACCATAAACTTAGCACAATAACAAGTGTGCATTTCTGCATACATGTGGCAGTGGTATCTAATATCTGTAGATTATAGAGACTAACGTCTATAGTGTTAATTACTGGTAGCCTTAGCCTTAGGTTGTCCACTCTTAGGGCTGGGATATACTTGCTGCTGGCGACGCGTCCGCATCCGCATCCGCATCATGGCCGCCGTGCGTCGCTAATGTCAGTTCGGCTTGTCGGCCGCTCGCGCGAGGTAACGCAACGCGTGCGTGAGCTGCGATATTGACGTAACCGCTGGAAGTGCTCGTGCACCATTTTTGTCAATGGACCGCACGGACCGCATTTACGTGCTCACCGGCCACATTTAACGCATCCAACGGCGGGAAGAACTTTTCCCCCTTAGTTTCTACTGTAAAGTAAAATTATCAATCCTTTTACCTCGATTTCAAAGTCTAAATTCAAGTCGTTGTTAGGGGAAAAAAGCCGGAAATACAACTGACCGGCAGCTTGTCACTTTCAGAGCACAAGTGCTGCACACTCCGCTTAGTGGTATCCTCCGGTATTGAGCGCTTTGGCCGCGCTGTGCCTACGTTGTGTACAGCAAGTATGTACACAGACCAGAAAGAGCGCTTGCTGGCACGCTCGCGTACACAGCAAGTATATCCCAGCCCTTATGGAAACAGGAATGAGTTAAGATGTGAGTCCAAGTCCCAGGATGTTTGGAGTAACAGACTGAGCTTCTTTGCCCAAAAATGGATGTCCCCTGATCAGCAGCCGGCTGGGAAATGGCAATGAAGTTTTCCAGAAATGCTTTGGGGGGGTACCGCTCCCTATACCCATAACAAAACGCGATAATGGAAAAGATTTTTCCGTGCCCCCAGCAGACTAAGTCTACTGCAGGTTTTATTGGCAGACAGGTAGAGCAAAGAACTCATTTCCTCAGGAATGTTGTCATTTTATCACACACAAATAAGTACTGTCTGCTGGGTTCAGGTTGGTCTGAAAACAACTTGTGGCTACACAGCTGTCTCTCCACAGCTCACAGGTGTGTCACAGGCCGGGACTCTGCTTTCTGTTTTATCTTTTACGTGTGCTGAGACCTCAGTGCGCTGAATATGAACTGTTTTACTGTGATCTTTAGATGCAGCTGTTTAATGTGAGGAAAGCCTTGTTTTAATATGAACTGCTCACACAGTATCATTGCATTGTCAAGGCTATCCTGGACTTTGATAAGAACTTTCATCATCTGTAGGAAGAAAACCCACAAAAACAGGATAAGGTCCTTAAATATAAACTATGGACATTAACTGATCTATACATAAGTTGAATGTGTAAAAGTACTAGTTTTAAAGGTACAACACCATAGCTATTGGTGGAAAATCTATTTAGGTTATTACAAAGAAAACCAAGAAAATGGCTAGATATCAGCTCTAAAACAAAACTCTTATGAGCTACATTTGTTGTTATCATTATGTTTGTCAAAACAAATGTACCATTAGTTGTACTAGACATTAAAATTAATGTAAATCTTTAAGAAAACAAGGTGGTCTAACAATTTCTTCTTAGTCTGTAAAGAAACTAAAGATGGGGAAAAAAGATGGAAGCGCAAAAGCATCTTTCTGGACCTGAAAGGGAGCTACATGCATGTATTTTATCAGGTCTAAAAGAATTAACAGGGAACTGACATAAAAGAAATACTAAAGACACGGGACCTCCAAGGACTGAAGTCATTTTGTATAAGATTTTGAAATTATTAAGTAATATAAAAACAGTTGTCCAGGGTTAGGGTTAGGGTTAGAACTTCTTGCTTTGGCCAAATACCAAAGCAAGAAGTTGTCTCCATTTTAAATATTATTTAACAACAAAAAGCACAAAAACAAACCAAAGAAAGTGAGTGAGACATTTGGCATTTAGGATTCAACAGTTGAATTTTGCCTGAAAGACACCACAGCTGATTGTTTTCCACAACAAAAACAGCACATGCTTGACTTCACACTGTAACTGTATGTTCCTCAGCATGCTGCACTAGTTCAAACATGTCCTCTTGACTTCATGCCCCCTCCCCAATCCCCAGCCGGGGTCATCCACTCACACACACGGACACACTCAGGCTGAATGCCACATTCAACACATTTCTCCATCCATGCTTTTAAAGCATTCGTGTAATGACCTATTTCGCTTTAATTTCACTAAAACAAGCTGATCTAGGAGCTCCTCATATTATCAGCAGAGCTTCTTTCCTCTGCTCGTCTTTGTGTGATAAAAGCTACATTGATGCTCCTGCTGCCGGTGACGCAGGCTTTGTACCGTGTCTCTGATTAGATACTCTTTTTCAAGGGCCTTTTTCCGGCTGTCCTGTCCTCCCTCCTCCTGTTGCATGCATCCCTGATCAACGGCTTAAAATACAGCCACATGCACGCCGTGTACATAGTTGTTTCAGGTCTGACTACTCCTTGGTAACTTCTCCTGAATCAGAACATGATGTGCACATGATGCATAGTTAATTTGTGTAGATAATGATTATTCTCTGAGCTTTGTAAGTAAAAATGAATCTTTAGAACAATTATTAAGGGCAGCAGAGCGAGATTAATCCAGATTTCTGTCCCTTTTCATGCTGAATGAATTGATTGCCTTGACAACCTGGTTGCAACCAGTTGCATGAATAGACAACTGGCACGTACTCAGAGCCAGCTGGCGCTTTGGATGGCGAAGTCTTTTGAGAGTAAGTTTTGGAAGAGAGCACCAAACAGTTGCGTAACTTTTCAAGGTCCACCGTGCCATCTTTCATCTACCATTTTGAGATAGTTAAGGCACTTTGGTATATAATCTCAAAATATTAGTATGTGAAATTACTATGAAACCCATGAAAAATAAATGAATCTGCAGCATTTTAATTTATCTGTCCTGCACCAAAGAGTCAACAATGCACAGTTAAGATGTTGTGATCACATATTACTCCTGGAAAAACACCATTTTTATTTAAGTAAAATCATCAGTCAGTCTGGGACACTAATAACCCTAACTAACCCTAACCCTAATCCTAAATATGAAAAGCAAACAGAAAAGTGGACATTTGTTAAATATCTCTACATTTATGAAGTTAAACTATTAAGTAGAAGGAGTTCCTCAACTACACATAAACATAATCTCCATTATCTCCTGCTCCCACATGATCAAACTCAGACATGCGTTCTTCTAAATAAAGCCAGTTTTAGAGGGTAGACGTGAGAGGATGAAGGTCGCGGGAAAGGTACAGTCTATGATAACATGGTTGGGCTAATCACCAAGCGAGGTCTTGTGAGTGTTAGATGATAGTGGATGTGACCCAGGCTCTGTGGTCACACTGTCAGAGAGTGTATATGTGCCCCCCCCCATCACAGAAAAGCCCTTGACAAGAGATAGCCTCTCTCTTTAACCGCTTCATCGGGACACTGCTGATCTGTTATTTCCATTCGCTTTCACTGAGCTCCAGTACATTAAGATCCCCAGTGTGAGACACATGACAGAACCAGAGTGAGCATTTGGTGATCATATTGGTCGGGTGCTGGAGTTATGGGAGGTTGCAGACTGGGTGGTGACCTTTCAGAGTTTCATGACTCATAAAGTCTCTGGCTGTGTGACGCTTGCATAAACAGATGGAGGCGTTGCTACTTGAGCCCTGTCACCAGCATTCCTGGGCGTATTTGTCAACAGAGCTGTGGCATGACATAGTGGGGGGGAGGGGGAAGAAACTTGACACCAGACTGGGACTGGCAAACTTCCTGGTGCAGCCAGGAAATGGCGTTGGTTATGCAGCGCTGCCACCAGCTGGCCACTTCTCCTCTAATTCTGCTTTTGATCCGAGCAAGAGCCAAAACACGAAGCACATGATCGGATTTTGAGGCACTTATGCAACTGCAATGATCGCATTACAACTGTGACAAAACTGCTCGTATAATGACACCATTTCTAAGTTTAAGTCAGGGTTGTGTTTAATTTCATAACTTTATGATTGGTAGTTTTATTTAAAAGCCCCTTCAGATAATATTTAATCTGTATTCGCACAGTGTGTCTAAATGTGTGCTTTTTCTGTTTCTGGCAGACTATAGAGAAGTTCATCAACGAGACCTGGTTTGACCGCTACAATGATCCCATCAGCAAAGGTTCCCTCACCGCTGTCTGGTCCGTCGCCGTGGCTATCTTCTCTGTTGGTGGCATCTTTGGCTCGTTCTCTGTTGGGCTCTTCGTCAACCGTTTTGGAAGGTGAGTAATGAGCAAAATCCTTCAAAGTATTAGAAAGAACAAGAAATTGCCATAAGAACTTAGGTTGTGGTCACCGCTAGATTTAAACTCCATAAAATGGAAAGGTTTAGCTCGGATTCATGCTGAAAAATGCAGTATTTATTCAGGTGAAACAACAAACACAGAAATCACCTGGCAAAATGTTTAACACTCACAAGAAAGCCACATTGTGGCACAAAAAGAGCCACGTGACCAAACTTTATCCGTAATTTAAACATGTAAGTTGATCCTTTTTTTACAGGAGAAACTCGATGCTCATGGCCAACGTTCTGGCCTTTATTGGAGCCGCCCTGATGGGATTTTCAAAGATGGCAAGCTCCTGGGAAATGCTCATCATTGGCCGCTTTGTGATTGGCCTCTACTCCGGCCTATCCACTGGCTTTGTGCCCATGTATGTGGGTGAGGTCTCCCCAACATCCCTACGAGGCGCCCTGGGCACACTGCACCAGCTGGGCATCGTCGTTGGTATCCTCATTGCACAGGTTAGTCACCAGTAGATGGTCTAGTCACCAAGCCCGGTCCTCGAGATCTACCATTCTGCTGGTTTTAGTGTTTCCCTGCTGCAACACACCTGACTTAAATGAAATAGTTCTCAAACAACTTTATGCAGCACTAAAATCTCAAGAACCGGAGTTGGTGACCCTTGGTCTTGCAGATTTATTGGCATAGCGATTCTTATATGGTACAAATACACACTCCTGCTAAAAGATGTGGAGATGGCTCATGGCTGGGTTCATTTTAGGTGTTCGGGCTGGACATGATCATGGGCAACGACGACTTGTGGCCTCTCCTTCTGGGCTTCACCTTCATCCCTGCTGTTTTCCAGTGTATAATTATGCCTTTTTGCCCAGAGAGTCCTCGTTTTCTGCTCATCAACAAGAATGAAGAGAACAGGGCAAAGACAGGTGGGTTCAAATATTGGTCTGCAGTACATACAGGATATAATTCTAGTGTTTCTTTGATTATTTTCCGCTAAGCCTTAACACTAACAGTGTGTAACTGTGTGAAAACATTACGTGGACAAAGTTGATACTGATGGTTTCTTTAAGCTTTTTAACAGTTTTTCTTTCCACTCATTGCAGTTCTGAAAAAGCTCCGAGGCACCTCAGATGTGAGTGCTGACATGCAGGAGATGAAGGAGGAGAGCCGGCAGATGATGAGAGAGAAGAAGGTGACCATCGTGGAGCTTGTCCGCTCGCCCCTGTACCGCCAGCCCCTTCTGATCGCTGTCATGCTGCAGCTCTCGCAGCAGCTGTCTGGCATCAACGCTGTGAGTTTGGACACCTCGATATTTTCCCCCACTGATCCTGAAAACAAACCATATTTAAGAGCTACAATTGAAGTAACCGAAGATTCGCTAAATGTACCAAAATATCACCTGTTTTTGTGCTTTCTTTAAAGGTATTTTACTACTCCACACGTATCTTTGAGAAAGCTGGAGTGCAGCAACCTATCTACGCTACCATTGGAGCTGGTGTTGTTAACACTGCTTTCACTGTGGTATCTGTAAGTACAGTTTAGATATTTAACTTATTAAATCAAGTCAAGAATAAAATACAAATAAAGTATATGTTGAAATGATAACAGAACATGAGATGCCGTTATAAAAATGTGTTTTGTTCTTTTAGCTCTTTGTTGTAGAACGTGCCGGACGCAGGTCTTTGCACCTGCTGGGTCTGCTGGGAATGGCCGGATCTGCCATCCTGATGACTATCGCTTTGGCTCTGTTGGTAGGTCAATTCTTAACAAACTTTATAAACACACCATGACTTGGAAATGCAGTGTTTCTTGTCATTTTATTAATCTTTTTCCATGTCTTGCATTCCTGTAGGAGCAACTCAAATGGATGTCTTATTTGAGCATCGTGGCCATTTTTGGCTTTGTTGCCTTCTTCGAGATCGGACCGGGTCCTATCCCCTGGTTCATCGTGGCGGAGCTGTTCTCACAGGGACCCAGGCCTTCAGCCATTGCTGTAGCTGGTTTTTCCAACTGGACTGCCAACTTTATAGTGGGAATGGGCTTCCAGTATGTAGAGGTAAGCAGACAGAAAATACTTGCAAGAGTAATTCAGTTCATACAAAGAGCTAAAAAGTCCAAAAGCAACTTCTCACAGTATTTAAACATGTCAATGATAAAATGACCGTTAACCAGTTCAGCGTGGGCATTTATGTGGATGGACTAACGTTTGGAGTCGCTCTCAGGTGGCTAATCAAAGATCTACAGTTTTTTGACACATCATTTGTTTTTGATAACAAATGTTGCTCCCTCTTAATGGTGGCTTGTGTACCCAGTATTCCACCTTGTAGCAGGTGGAATGGACTCTTAGTTTTAAGGGGAAACGTACAGATAAGCTTCGTCTGATCCATGGGTTGGTGTTTAATAGATCAATAAGTAATAGTGAAGCTGGCATCATAGATAACTGGCAGAAGGATTAAATGAAAACAAATCTAAGAGTGATCAAAATCAACGTCATTTGCATGCATCGTCATAATTTTATCAACAGTTTGTAGCTTAATGAGTTTGTCTTCCTTGACATTTGAATTTTGCACATAGATTTTTAAAAAAAACAAAAACAAAAAATCCCTGCCTTTTTTAAATTTATTGCAGAAACAGAACATATTTTTCCATTTCAGCTATGTTTATACCTATTTACAGAATTTACAGTAAGACCAACAGAATGTCTTAATTTTTCCTGTCTCACTGCAGTCAAGTAGGATGAAACATCCACTTAGTAAAACGGATTTTCTGTTTAACACACAGTGATAAATGGATTGGTTTGAGTTCTTTCTATGTGCCTGCATTTCTTTGCGTTGTTTTTTGTGCTTAAAGACTTGAAATGGTGTTAAGTATTGCAACAAACACACACTCAGGATCCTCTCCTGCACAGCAGTGTAGTGACTTGGTTTGCCTGTGTGTTGAGAAGCAAGGAACCAGTGCAATGAGGTTGTACCTGTTTGAGAGAGGGGCTTAATAGCTGCTGCATGCAACTGTAGAAGAAGACAGTGATATATTAGTTACACAAAAAAGTTAGCTTTGTAAATAGCTCGCCAAATATACATGAGGAACTGGAGGAACTCAATATGTTTGCTTTTATCCAATAACTGAACTGTAATCAGTACAAGAACTGCAGGTAATGCTCCGTTACCAAGGCAACTGTCAGCGAGTTGCCTCATAATTCATCAAATTATATTTATCATTTAAAAAATTCACATTTGGAATAATTAGTACACAACTAAATAACTTCTGAAACACAAATGAAAGGGTGCTTAGCTCCCCAATAATTCAAGTTTCTAGTCTCAGTAAAAAAAATACAGCGAGGAACGCACGTCGCAGAACAATTTGTGCTTGTTTATCTGAGCTGTGAATGCAAGCTACCTGGTAATAACTGTTTTCCTTCTGTGTGTTACAGGAGCTGTGCGGTGCCTACGTCTTTGTCATTTTCACTATTCTGCTGCTTATGTTCTTCGTCTTTACATACTTCAAAGTGCCAGAGACCAAGGGCCGGACATTTGACGACATTGCAGCCGGCTTCCGCCAGACATCCGCCATGGGAGCAGAAAAACACTCGCCGGAGGAGCTCAACAGCCTCGGAGCTGATTCTCAGCTCTAAGTGACTGTAAATCTTCTGTCGAACTTTCTCAAAGACTGAGGGTGAACTGGAAGGGTCTACTAACTAGAAGTAGAAAAGATCCACAGGTGTAATAATTTTCACTCTGTCACCCCATTTTGGGCGTCGTCACTGCGCACAGAACAGACCTGCCGTCGCTCATCTTGTGTAGCAAAAAAAACAAAGAAAACAAGACGAGCGTCCTGATGTCCGCCTTGCAAATGTGGAGAGATGAAGATAGATGGGGAGGGTTTTTATTGTTTTAAAGAATTTTTTTAAGAAAGAAAAAAGGTGTGTCTGGATAAATCTTGCTTTTTTTAAGTGACTTTTTCATTGAATATATTTAGCAATATGTGCTTATGCTTTATTCCTTTTGTTCTTTTCCAGCACAGTAAGGTTTTAAATATCTGGTAAAGACTTCTGTAGCTGTAGAAATAAGGTCACTGTGCAAAAATACTTGTTTTTATTGATCGTACTGTAATGCTGTATCACTGTAGTCTAGCACTGCTGATGTTACTGCTTCTCTCCACCAGATGGCGCCTTTGCAAAAGCCTGCGACGCACCACAGAAGAAATGCTATATGAATATATATATATTGACGTTGCTGACAACACAGACTGTGAGATGTTTTTCAAATGTGGTCAGCATTTGAATGTTTTTTTAACATCCATCAATTGGACATATTTAAAACCTATTTAATCCTTTTACTTCTTAAAATGACATTTCATGTTTAAAATGTCAAGTTTAATTGTTTTTAATAGAATCTATTTTATGATAAGAACAAAAATGCATCCAGATGATAAACAGAAAGGTTAGTTTTCCATTCCTGTTTTTTGTCCACCATTCCTTTTGTACAACTAACAATATTAAACCTGGAGCTTTGTCTGCACAGGTCGTACCAGCATTAGCACACCTATTAGCGAAATTTACATAGAAAAATCATCTGTTTAGATTAAAGTCACACAAGTACCCACCCAGTTTCCACAAAACCAAGAAAAGTGCCTGTCTGAAGCCGAGTCACGCCAGCCTTTCACCCTTATCACTGTGGAGCAGTTTCAGGTCAGAGCATCCTCATCCCAACTGAAAGCTTCTGTCGTTGGAGGTATTTCACTTTTTCGGACTTCCTACCGAGCTTTCAGAGTCTGATGCTTTGGATTTGAAAGCTTCCTGAATTTTTTTGCACAGTAAGGAGCTGCACGCTGTTCCTCTGTGGCAAACATGAAGCAGCACAAGAAATAATGTGGACCAAAAAGATGAATGCCAGCTTTGTGGAAGACTTTTATCCTCCTGAAGGTGATTGTTATCAGTCTTGTCTGAAACCCCCAGCAGTCATTGTGTCCATGAAAGTGGGCTCCTGTTGTGGTGGCACAAGGGTTGTGTTTCACCTTCAGCACTGAATTCTACAGTTTTGTGTAGGCTTTTCCCTTATGTGGTTCTGTGCTTTACTCTGTACAGGAT
Organism: Craterocephalus amniculus; assembly: GCA_036024015.1. Lineage (NCBI taxonomy): Eukaryota > Metazoa > Chordata > Actinopteri > Atheriniformes > Atherinidae > Craterocephalus > Craterocephalus amniculus. The sequence goes on along the minus strand of JAVQJG010238338.1, from coordinate 2,761 downwards.
CGAGTGGAAGAAAATCTGTTTTTCTTTGCTGGACAAGTCTGTCACTGCTGTATCCCTTGTTGAACCTGTGTTCTTTGTCAGTGCATCATTTGAGGAAAAGAATCTTTCCAGCAGCACTTTATTATTTACCATAATATCTCTATGTACCGGACACTGAGGCGGATTTAGCTACTTCTCCTTAATTTACTTTGTGTGAACGCTCGGTTGATACAGGGAGGCTGAAGAACTGCTGATGAATGACTTTGTCTTTTTATTTTAGAGAACGGTAATGTGTTGAATTATGTCATTTGTTCATATCCTGGCTTTGTGTACACAGATGTGCGTACAGACCAGCCGTTGGCAAATACAGCAATAATCATAGAGAACGACGCTGATCTAGACAAAAACCTGAAACCTTTTAAAATCATTCCAGCATTGGTTGTTACTTGTAAATAGCAGATTTTAAAAGTGCTTTTTTTTTGGTTCACTCGATGGATAATTTGCACTGTAACATCCACTCTGTGCCTTCTCATGTGGCTTTCACATATCTTCACCAGCAAAATGACGTGGTGGCACCAAAAAGTTTACTCCCTCACACTGACTGATATCTATTGCTACCATCAGAAACTGTATTTATGTATATAAATCCACACATATTTTTAGGGCATTGATTTTTGTATGTAGTCTGTGATGTCACATGGCACAAGAGGGTGGTCTAAAGACACAGGATGATGTGTATATTAAACATACTTAAGTCTGTCCTTCTCCAAGTATTGCAAATGTTTAACTTCTCTTCCCTTTTTTGTATTCCGTAGATAAATTATTAATAGTGTAGAACGTTACATGTTCATGCATCTTTCTATCTTTTGTTCACTTCTGATTTCATACCTTAAGATATTGGTGTGGCCTTATGATAATTTTATGTAAGATCTGACATGTAAGGATTCATTAGTATTTTAATTCTAGTGCACAAAGAATATTTTAATGTTTGTGATGAAAAAAATGTGTGCATGGTGTTGGAATGTGACCCTCTGTTGGATTATCATGTTGGATGATGCTGTAAAAGGCTCAAGAGTCTCCAATAAATGGTTTATCATCTGAATAAAAGAAATCACACAGAAATCTGGCAAGTTTTTTGGAGAATGGTTTGTGCCGATTCTTTGATAATAACTTGAGTTATTTATAATTGTTATACTCACAACAATAAACATTCACCGGCCACTTGATTAGGTACACCTGGCCTCCTTTTGCATCCAGAACTGCCTTAGTTCATAGACTGAAATGAAGATAACTTGGGCTTGGAGCGGGGCCACGCCTCAGCCATACCTCTGATTACCTGATGTGCTACTTATCCCTACTTTTACCTGTCCCTGTCCACATCCACTCAGTTTTCCCTCCTACATTCATCTCTCCTCCCCTCATCTGTAAGCCAGTGCTGCATCCCCACCTGACAAATGATACCCACATGGTACTAAGGAGCCAAAACCCTTAGAGAAAAAATCCTCTAACTCTACCATCTAAATGTTGCCGCTGAAATGAAGACTACTGTTTGCTGTCCAGTTTTTATGAACAGTGTGAATTTTAGCACAGATTCCTGTTGCTACCTGGCAGTAGATGCAGCCTGTGTGATCTTTTGCTGCTGTAGCTCATCTTTTTCAAGGTTGGACATGTTTTGTGTTCAGAGATAGTGTGCTGCATTCCTTAGTGGTAACCACTGATAATTTGAGTTACTGATGTCTTTCTATCCTCTCCATCCAGTCTGCCCCTTCTCCGCTGACCTCTTATGTCAACAATATTTTGGTCCAGACAAATGTTGACTGGATATTTTCTCCTTTTCGGATCACTTAACTGTACAGATGACTGTGTGGAAAATCCCAGGTGATCAGCTGTTTCAGAAAAACCCCGATTGGCCCCTCTGGTACCAACAACCGTGGCGTGTGCAAAGTCACTCAGTTTCCTTGACCATGTCTACAATACCACAACACTCTCTGTGACAGCCTGAACCGTGTGGACACTGCTACTTACTACAGGAGGCAAGGCAAGTTCATTTGTATTGCAAATTTAATTTACAAGACTATTGAAGGTGCCTTGCATGAAACATTAGTTCATTAAAGCGAGGTAGGGAGGAAGCATTTAGATGTATTAAAAACAAACTTCTGAGAAACAAAAAAGAAATCCTCAAAGATAAGAGAAAATGCAAGAAATAAAAGTTAATTAACAGTTGTTTGATAAAAGTCAGCAAATAGAAAAGTTTTTATCCCTGATTTAAAACGTCTGAGAGACCTGCAGCTTTCTGGGAGTTTGTTCCTCATGTGATGACCATAAAAACTGAACCCTGCCTCTCCTTGTTAAGTTCTGACTCTGGGAACTGAAAGTAGAAATGATGACCTGAGGGATCTGGTTGGTTCATAACAAACCAGAAGATCAAGAACATATTTGGGTCCTAAACCTTCAGTTTAAACTTTCAGTGCTTTGTAAACTAACAGCAGGATTTTGAAGTCAATTCTTTGACAAACAGGACGCCAGTGTAATGATCTTAGGGCTGGTGTTATATGGTCTACTTTCCTGGTCTTAGTGAGGACTGGAGCAGCAACATTCTGGACTAACAGCAGCTTTCTGATGGAATTTTTAAGGAGACCTGTATGGACAGTGTTACAGTACTCCAGTCTACTAGAGATAAATGCATGAACAAGTTTTTCTAAACCCTGTGGGGTCATGTTACAACTGCAACTCTAAACGAGTTTAGTAGTTTGGCTAAGGGCAAAATCTATCTATCTATCTA
>JAVQJG010238322.1:0-10570 GCA_036024015.1 Craterocephalus amniculus | reverse complement strand
CAACAAGCTTCATCTTCATCTCACAGCATTTAGATCAGCTTTGGTCCAGAGGAGACGGCCGTGCTTCTGGATCCTGTTCACATCTGGATCCTGTTCACATCTGGATCCTGTTCACATCTAGATCCTGTTCACATCTGGATCCTGTTCACATCTGGAGCCTGTTCACATCTGGATCCTGTTCACATCTGGAGCCTGTTCACATCTGGATCCTGGTCACATCTGGATCCTGATCACATCTGGATCCTGTTCACATCTGGATCCTATTAATATCTGGATCCTGTTCACATCTGGAGCCTTTTCACATCTGGATCCTGGTCACATCTGGATCCTGGTCACATCTGGATCCCATTCATATCTGGATCCTATTCATATCTAGATCCTGGTAACATCTGGCTTCTTCTCTGCATCATAGAGCTTTAAGCTGCATCTGTGGGTTTCAGGGTGAACTGTGTTCACACACAGAGATTTGTGTAAGTCTTCCTGACTCCATGCACTGGTTTCCAGCAGAGAATCAGGTCTGCTTTTGTAGCAGAACATCACCAGCATCCAGCCTTGTCCATGTCCCATGCACACAGAGATTCCTCCTGATTCTCTTCTGATTCTGAGGAACATTTTCCTGAACTTGTTCCACGATGTTCAGACCCAGTTTGTCTCAGACTGGTGAATCTTTCCATCTGAGAGACTCTGCTTCTCTGAAAAGTTCCTTTTACACCCACTCATGTTACTGACCTGTTGCCTAGCAACCTGATTAGCTGTCATATGCTCCTCCTGTTGTTTTTATTCAGGCCTCTTAGTTGTCCAGCCTTCCGTTCCTCCTGTTCTTACTTCATTGAGATGCTTTGCTGCTTTAAGATTCAAACAATCTGTGAATGTTTTGAGTTGGATGTTCCTCGGCATGACGCCTGCAGCAGCAGAGGGAGCGGATCTGAAAACAAGTTTCTTTCTCTACGTTTCCAGTCAACTTGATTTATTTAATGTTTAATGTTTTTTTTAAGATTCAGGATTCTATGAAAAATATTAAAAACAGCCAAAATAAGCTCAGTCCCCTAAAGGTTAAAGGTCAGCCCAGACAGATTTAGACACACAATCATACACACTTTTTGCACTGAAGGCTAAAATATTAATTTTCTTACCATTTCGGTGTCTGAGACTGGACCAAAGCTTGTGACAAAGATGTTGGTTTTGATCTCTGTCACCTTCTCTGTGAAAACAGACAGAAAATAACACATTATTATCCTCCTGATGTGAGTGTTTACACACACACACACACACACACACACACAGACACAGACACACACACTGAGGTGAAGTTGCTGCGTTTAGTCAGATTTGGGATTATCTGAAGGATTAATAACAGCTAGTTCCATCGTTTAATGTGTGAAAGAAACCATTACTGACATCTAGTGGTGAAGTTAAAAATAGCAACAATATTAGACTCTGTGGTCACACTGGACACTTCAGGCAGATATTGTGACTCCAACAAACAACCGAATCTGATGATACTTCCACTTTACCAGGCTGAAGGGACTCAAATTCTGTTTTCTTTTTAAAAAAATCTATATTTATATCATAGTACTTGGTCTATGTGACATTCTCTGCGCTTAACCGAGAGTTTGTCCTCAGAGACCTGATTTGCTTGGTGAGAGTTCAGAGTAGATTTCACCTCCTAAGAAAAATCCTCTTAGACTCATGCAGCGTTTTGGGAATTCTGTGGAAAGATATTTCCTGGCCCTCGCTGAGGCAGATCATGCCATCTGTGTCGGATGCCCAACAGGATGCAGGATGTACAACGGTACAGACGCCTCCAAAGGCTCTGCCTAGCTCTGTTTTTCTGACGGAGATCTCTCCTCTGATCCGAACCCCTCTCCTTTCTTTCTTGCTGAAGTTTTGTTATCCATTAAATCTTTTTTAAATAACATTGTTAAATATCATGTAACTCCAGTGCACTTTTGTAAATCAGACTCATTTGTAATTTTGGTTTTATTTGTGTTGCCTCGTGCATGTAATGCACCACATAAAGGTTAATATGACTTGAAAGACTGAAATAAATCCCAATTATTTCCATGTGACTAATAAATGTGTGTATCGTCACCATATATGGTTAATGAAAACAGCCGTGCACAAATGTGGGATTTAAGAACAATTTGTTCTCACTGAAAACAACTCAGCTGGTCTGTGCATGTTTGATGGAGACAGATTGTTTTTCTTCCAATCTTGAAATTATTCATAAGACGAAATTTAAAGCAGACTCTATGAAAGGCTGATAAATGAGGAGCCTCGGTTATGTTTTTGATAAGTGGCTGTGCTGCTGTTTGTGTTGTCATAAACTACAGCGATGCTGGAAAAAAGAAACCTGAAAAGAAGTATGAATTTGTTTGTCGCGCCCTGTTTGCGCCAACAGCATCACATACGCAATGTTTTCTGTTATTGATGACACATGCAAATAAAGCTTTGCGTCCACATGGGAGCCACAGCTTGGCTGGAATCAAACGCCCCATTTGAAAACAGGCCTTGAAACAATTCTTAAAAACAATTATTTCATCCATCTACAGCTTGTTTCTGCTTCACGCTGCCTTTAAGATGCCTCCGCTCAATATTTCCTCCACTTTTTAGCTGCTTAGGCCGAGACACTGTTGGAAAAGTAAGTAAGAAACTTTTTTTGATCTGGTACCCGGCAAGTGCACACATCTAGTCAGTTCTTTCTGTGGGCGCGAGCAAGGTGGACTTAATATATACATGTATTTATGGATAATATAAGCTTTTTATTTCAAAAACTGTGTTTTTCGTGTCAAACATAAACTTAAAGAGATTAAATAACTGCTTATAATAATTATATTGACTCACACCTGAATGGCCAATCTCAGAGTGGAACAAACACAACGTGTGATTTCCTGCATTAAGACTCAATAGCAAGTTCTCCTAAAAACGCAGATTAAACTAAAATCTTTTGGACAAATATAAAGATGCATTGCATATTCTATAAAATATCCACTGCACTGATCTCTGCATTTTGCAGGTTAGAAAAGTTTCAATTGGTGGTCTCGCAAAAAAACTAAAAAAAACAGTAAAAAAATGCAAATATGAGATTTCTTTTACTAAAAATAAGAAAGTGAAGTAAATTAAAGACATTCTAGCTGCTGGTTTGTGTTTTTACTGCAATAAATAATGCTAATGATTTCTTATTCCTCCTTATTGATGGACTTTTCCGCTGCTGCAGAACAGTGGAGCCATTAGAGCAGTGATATAACGGCTTGTTCAAGGTCGCAGCAGCTCGCAGTAACATTAAATCATACTTACAGGAGGTCTAATCAGGTGAGTGTGTCTTTGTGTCTGCAGCCACCTTCTCTTTGTCTGGGCTGAGCAGAGGGCTCGCCCCGAACACTTTCCTCACCGTGGGCTTACCTCCCAGTCCGGGGCGAAGTCGGTTGTCGTAACCATCGAGCAATCCGTCCAGGATGCGAGTGAAGATGGTGATGTTGTCGTTTAATTCCGCCTCTTTGGGAGTTCCAGTAACATCCTGGGTGAGGCTGAATGAAAAAGCAGTTTTAGATACAAAAATGAGGTTGAAAAAAAAAAAACTTTCTTCACCAATAAAATCAGCTTTTTAAAATTAGTTTTCCTTTGAGGAGGTAATAAGACAGGAGGGCACCACATTACTGAAGTCAGTTCCTTACCCCAGACGGCAGGTGATGCTCAAAAGCAGGACGCAGAACCAAAGACGTCTCATTGCAAAGCTGTGGCACATTCCATCGCCCATTCCTGAAAACACACACACTTCTTTAAAACTGCAATATCTGGCTATTTCCATCACTGCTCACAGACCACATCGGCTGCGCTTACTGTAGGAGCCTTTTCGGATGATTTCACCAGAGGTCAGTTTAACTACAGACACACAATCAGCAACCAGCCTGAAAATCTAAAACATCCAAATCACTGATGATGTCCATGAGTTCAAATGCATCCAAGCAACATCTGGACCTTCACCAAGCTGCAGATGTTTGTGTAAAAGCTGTTCTGGAGATCAGCATGCCCTCCTTTCTGCATGGACTGCAGTCCACCCATATACAGCATCTCTCACTGCAAGAACCTGACTTCTGATTCACCAACTGAGTTGGCTCGTGCGCAGAAGAACTACTTATTACACCTCTACCTGCACCTCTGTCCGAGATTCTCCACCAGCGCAGCTGTAATCGGCTTTCTGCCCCGCAGCTGGACAGTTACAGTCCAAACCCCCTCCTTTTTTCTGTGTTCTTGCGAGCGCGCGCTACCCTCCATTGCATCCCCTTTATTCACAGATCCTCAAAAGCCCGACTAAAGCAAAGCACCTCCTCTTTTGCTTCGGCTCTCATCACCAAGTTGAACCGGAGCAGGTCCTTCCTCACTACCGTGGCGGCGGCGGAGGCAGCAGAGCTGAGGGTTTGTTGTACTCTCTCCTGAAGCCTATCCTCCTCCTCCTCTTCTTCCTCCGAAGCCCACACACGTCCCACTACATCTCACGCTGTTCTGGCCTATAACAACGCTCTGCTGCACAGGCGCTGAGCCGCAGTTTCCGAAGCTTACCACACACGACGATGCGCAATCAAACTTCTCTCAGACGCAGATCGCACCGGCTCGTGCGCGGCATCAGTCCCTCCCCAAGATGCCTCCTCCACCTCCGCATGTTAATTGCATTTTGGAAATAGATAGAGGAAAGGAAAGGGGGCGGGGAAAAAGACTAATTCCACTGTCAGCGAGGTTTATTTGTCTCCCAGAGCTATTAAGAGGTTGGAAGCGGAGGAAAAAATGCCGTCTTCCCAACACTTGTGCTGACTGACTATCCTTTAGTTGGTCTCTGAGGAGCCGCGAGCGCTCAGCCAGCTTAGCACAAAATCCAATAGTGTCCAGCGGCAGGGTTGGAGGAAATGTAGACTCTGGTGCGATGTAAGCACGAGTGCAGAAAACCGGGAGGATGGGCGGCCGGAGAGTGGAAGAGAGATGGAGAGGGAGAGGGAGGGATAGACACACTCAGTGTTGGCGTTTCCAAAGCTAATTTTATACACTTCTCCCATTTACCCCCTTTCCTGTGGCCCCGATTAAAGTGGGACACAAAATCTGCCTCAACACTCCACACTGAATCATTAAAGTACGGAGAAAGGCGCCAAACTCCAGGGATGAAACAGCCTTTCATCTGATGACAAAGACTCAGCAAAGAGGACGTTTGGACAGAATCTTTTGTTTCCAGCAGCTTGAAGCAAGCAGGGGCGAGTCTAGGGAGTTTGTAGTAGCAGTTTTTATAAATCCCCCCTTAATTTTATTTATTTAATTTCATTTTATTATATCTGTAACAGAATATTTATATAATACTTATTATATAATACTAAACGTATCATTAATCATGATAGGTTTATTTCAGAGTTTTGTGATTACCTTTGTGTGAGGTAGGCTGGTAAGAGCTGCGATTAGTTGCTGGTGAGATTAAGTCTAATTTTTCTATTCTTCAAACAAGCTGTCTGAGACATCTTCTCAATGCATTGTTTGGATTTATTAGTTTATAAAATACCTCAGTTTTGTCTAGAAAACCATCAGGTAGAACTCCTAAACCTGAACTGTCCTGATCCTTTCTGGGTTCGTTTCTGCGTCAGAACCACAACCTGCCTTTCACACTACCTGAAATGACAGAAATGCATTGATGGCACCCATAGATGGCACCATTACTGTTACAGAAATTCATTTATTATCATTTATTCTCAGCATCTATTTTCAGTTAAGTATTTACTCACATTTACCTCTCTGTGACCTTTAACTCGCTGAGATAAGTGTACAGTATGCTGATTTCGACTGTTAGAAGGAAAGACACACACTGGATCATTGTTTGCTGACTTCAGCTGTAAGAAGGACACATCTTCTTGTTTGCTGAGAACCCTCTCTCCCTCAAAACCTGTGTGTGTCTTGACATCCGTCCTATATCTTGAGCTGCACTATTGACATATTGTATTCCTGAGTGTTCACGGTTGCTAATAAAAGCCGCTGCTAAAAGGAATACTTTGGAAGTCAGTCTCGGCGCTGTGGTGACAGTTTGCTCCAGAACTGATTTCCCCTTTGCGAAGCGAACCAACAATCTCACCAACTGAGTCCCGATGTTCATTAATGCCAGTTTAGACCTGACAATTACCTCTGTGACAAGAAATGTGCATTAATGTGTTGTTACTTTGACAGCCTCAATTGAAATAATTCATTTTTAAATACCGTGATTAATAAATGTATTTTCAAACTCTGTTTCTAGAAGGACAATTAAAAAACACAATTCCTAAACTTGATTATAAACACCTTTTAATTTAAGAAATTTCTTTTTCCTTTTCGATTTCCATTTTCTTATTTCCTCCTTCCATTTTTATATTCTTTTTCCATTTGAATCTTTTTAAATGGTTTACCATTTAGCTTTTGTGTGAAATTATTGAAGCAGTGTGGGATCATCTGGAAAGATAAAGAGGGAGATACATCAAAAGAAGACCTTTAAAAAGTCCTTCAGGAGCCTGGAGAACTGTTCCTAAATACAAAATTACAAGAAAGCTTGTCTAAAAGGCATCAGACTGTGCTGAATAACCAAGTATTGACTTTCAAGCTCATAAAAATTGTAAAAATTCTGCTTTTGCCTCAACTACCCTTCAATCATTTATGCTTGTATGTCTTTCAGTAAATCAATGCACTTATTTCCTCTTTTCCCAACAATATATAAAGAAGCCAGGGGTGGCTCAAGACTTGTGCACATTGCACTTAGCAGGCAATGTTTGTGAAACTTCAACACCCTGATGAATTTAGTAGTGCACGAAAATCCTGCAGAACATCTATGATCTTGACTTTGAGCAGTAAAATGAATGTCCAGAAAAACATTTTCCTGGAACAAGTCGCAGACACTTAAAGTCAGCATTGTATTTGCAAAAAATAATGCTTACTTCTCTGGTTTCTTACAGGAATGCTGTTGATGGGAACAAAAAGCTGTATGCCATATATGATACAAGGTAAGAAAAACTCCCTGAACACTGCTTGTTGGAGACCTGAAACAAAGGGATACTTTAATATATATTCTTTAAAAAAAGTGTTCGTGTTTATTTTAAAATGTTGAAGAAAACCAGTGTTGATCTCATGAATAAAGAGGAGAAATCTGCTGGAGTGAGTCCAGATCCCATTGCCTGCAGCAGTATTGAACTTCTTCCACTAAAGCAAACACAGTAGCCATCAGACAAAAGCTCAGGGAGAATTTTTAGGACATCCTCGCAGGAAAAACACAATCCTTCTATGAAAATCTTGTTTTTGTCATTTTGCTGTTAGTCTAGTGGGTCCAAATTGTTGGGTGTGATGAGATATGTGGGTTTCTGGTGGCTTTAATATTTACTAATGGTAGAAAATGAACCATGTTCCAGTGCAGAGTGACCGACTGCTTCATTGTGTAAGAAATACACAAAAAACAACACATCTAGTAATGTAGACATGAAGAAAGGAGATTTATGATGGTTGGTCTGAGTATTTACTGGGATTTTCACCCACAACCATCTCTATGGTTTCCAGAGAATGGTCTGAAGAAGAGAAAATATCCAGTTGTTGATGTCAGAGGTCAGAAGAGACTGGGCAGACTGGTTGGAGATGATAGAAAGGCAACAGGAAGTCCAGTAAGCTCTGGTTCCATCCAAGCTTTGCAGAACAGCATCTCTGATCACACAACACGTCCAACCTTGAAGCAGATGGGCTCCAGCAGCAGAATGTGCTGGAAGCGACTTGAAAGCATAGATCCATCCTGCCTTGGAAATTTTAGGTGATTTGTTAAGTCTGCTAGCAAGGAAAGCTAAAATAAATCAAAGTTGTGAGGTAATTATCAATAATTAAATGAAAAATGTTCCACCCCTTTAGAAAAACTGTGAAATGGTATTTTGTGTGTGAAATTTTATTTTTTTACTTTGTTTTGGGCTTTAGTGTCCTTGCACTGTAGGTAGGTAGATGAGAAAGTGTGTCAGAGAGACGCTGGAATTGAACGTGGGCTGTAGCCTCTCTATGGGGGGACGTGGTTAGCTTCAGGCCTAGCTCCCTTTGCCTTACACAGCAGAGGTAAGGCAGGCATGGGCTCTGCTGTAACCATGTGGTGTTAGCTGAAGCTTCGACAAAAACAGTTTCTCACAGCTAACTCTTAGTGCTCCAACACCCCGCTCTAACTCAGACCTGAGCTGTGTCACTCCCCAGATAGCAAAAAATGGTTGCCCCAAATGTGGCCCAATGTGGCCTCGACTTACGGCACTGACTAAGTGTGAGTGCAGCTAACGAAACTCTGCTACATGACTACCATAAGGAAGGCTTTCCATGGGACACTTCTGGCCCACAAAATACTTGTAATCTGAGTCCTGGCAAACAATTGACATATGGACCACATGTGACCCGAAGGAGACATCCCATAATCCAAACCGGGCTGGTAACTTCCATTTGGTTCACTGCTGGCCCACTCAACACTTGCCAGTGCTGTATGGGCTGGGATATACTTACTGCTGGTGACGCGTCCGCGTACGCATCATGGCCGCCGTGCGTCGCTAATGTCAGTTCGGCACGTCGGTCGCACGCGTTGACGCGAGGTAAAGGTTACAGTCAAAGACAAATTGGTCTGCTTACGGCTCAGTTTTAATTAAAATACTTAACAGGATCTTTGTTTTGATTACTGTAACAAGAAAAATGCCACCCAACACCCCCCCCCAAAAAAAACAAACAAACAAACAAACAAACAAAAAAACAAGACAATAAAGCATCATTTGTCGTTATTTTGCTCTGCTCCCCGACCCAAACCCACCTTCCCCTACATCCGATTGGCCAACTTCAGAAGGCCTACCATGAGGCGACGGCCAGTCCTCGTGAGCAGGGCTGTTGTGCCATAAAAACATCTGTTTCCCACAAAAGTTAGGAAGTGAAAATCCTATGAAAAGCCATTTTAATTTTTGTTTTGCCAATGTTTGTGAGTTAGAAGCTCCTGTGTCAAAAAGATCCTCATTTCCCCAAAAAATCCTTAAACACTCCAGGATCCATATCACTCAAAAATCTACTCACTTCTTCCTTATCACGTTCATGAGATTTCCTGGAAATGAATCCAAATCCATCCATATCTTTCTGAGTTATGTTGCTGACAGACAGACAGATAAACCGGCACCCTCTGCCGTGATGCAGGTTTATAAATACCATCATTTATGATAAGATCTTTGACAGCAAATCAAGTTATCATCACTAATCTTTCTCCTTAGCAACAATTAAAGAGGTCATGAGTAATGATGTGACGTTCTCTCTGAAATATGACTGAAACAGTTTATTCTGACTTATTATCAACATAAAAATGAAGAAGAGGAAGTAGGAAATGAGGATAAATGTGAGATTTACTGAGCAATACAACAAAGAACAACCAGCAGGACGGCATAGAGTCTGTATGAAGACAGCACAGCGCTGTTATCTGAGTCCAGCAGCCTCTGTGTGACGCTGGCTCTTCATCATATATCACAGCGTCTGCATCCCATTGGCTCCCCCTTCGTTTGGCTGGTGCTGTGCTACGCTTCCCCGCCGTGCATTCTGGGTAATTTTTTCCCTCCCCCTCTACGTTGCTTCAGGGTGAGAAGAGCTAAAAATAAGCGGTGTGCGTTAGCGGTTCATTCATGTGTAGCTCATCACCAACTGCAGCATGGCTTGGTTCACACTCCGCACTCGGACGCTCAGGATCGTGTAAAAAGCCGATCCTCGTAACGCAGCAGAAGCTACACGAGGTAGACCTGTGTTCATGTGGGTTCAGGACTGAATCTTTCAGCCGGGATGACTCATGTATACGTCTGCTTTCGGCTCCATGACCCTTCCAGTTTGCTGATGTCAGGGTGATTTTAAAGAATTTTACTGCAACCTGTAAACATGAAAGGCATTTCCAAGGAAACAAGCGTACCTTGGCATGTCCCCAGTGGGGCTTTTACATTAGTAAAAACAACAATCCATGGAAAAAAGGAGAAGGACAGTGTGTGTGTTGTGCAGCAGGCCGTCCTACATGGTGGCTGGTGGTTGGCCTTCAGTTGTACTCACACACAGCCGCTCTCGTATCGCTTACAGTTATCGATGAGTTACAGGCTGCTGGTGGAAACTGGAGTCGTGCTGAGTGTTGTTGGGTGGGGCCGGCGCCGAGGGCCCTCCTGTTGTATTCAGTGGCATCTGACACTGTGTGGGTCAGCACAGCACAGCGGTCCCGAGTGTGAGAGATTCTCAGTAAAAGTCTTGAACCAACCCTCGTTTTTTAACAAACTGCCAGGAAGCTTGGAAACATTTGCAGAAACTCTCCTTCATAAGCCTCGTTATTAAACGCACCAGATCAATCTCAAGTAGACGTGGTTAAGACAACTTGCTGACGTTCAACAGAGCATGTTTGGTAATGGTGTGTAAAGTTTTCCTGTCCCACTTTGGCCCAGTTTAACCAGCACAGCCTGCCTGAGTCCTGCTGCTGACCATGTCCATCCCTTTCTGAGCACAGTGGAGCATCTTCTGATGCTGCTTCCAGCAGGATGATGCTCCATGTCACACAGCTCACATCATC
>JAVQJG010238299.1:0-24758 GCA_036024015.1 Craterocephalus amniculus | reverse complement strand
TGTGTGTGTGTGGAGGGGGGGTGGGGGGTGGGGGGTAGAGATAAGAAAAGAAAGGAAAAAATTAACAAAAAAAAAAAAAGTAAGAGTTTGTTGGCCTTGCACCACTAATATAACAGGTTGCTAATTAGTCCAGAGCTTCTCACATTTGATTGGCAAAATCCAATTTTGGCTTTCTGCAAATGATCATAATTCTGGATTCCAATAAAATTTCTCCTCTTTCTTGCACTAATTGATACTACCTACTTCTCTATATTTCTGATTCCCCACCAATCTCAGTTTTATGTCCCCACTGATTTGCCCTCCCGACAATTGGGTTTTTTAAAATTCTTAATTTACTTTTCTGATTGTTTTGAGTGACAAAAACAAATAGCAAAGCAAATAGTTTCCCTTGGTAACACTGTCAAAACTCAATTAAGTAAACAACTGACTTTGGTTCTTCTGGTATTTGCACATGAGCTTATTTCATAGAATCCAAATATTTGAGAAGAAAACTACTCCCTGCCAAAAAGAAAAAGAAAAAGAAAAAGAAAAAGAAAAAGAAAAAGAAAAAGAAAAAGAAAAAGAAAAAGAAAAAGAAAAGAAATACAGAGTAACCTAAAAGTATCAGTTTTAATAACAGCTTTATGTATTCAGGTTTTTAAGAAAGCCATATTTGGGTTGATGTTGCATTCAAAAAGCTGTCAAATGTAAGTCAAATAAAATCTAAATGTTGTGATTGCTGTCCTGTATTCTTACTTCCTTAAATTATTGTGGAAATGCATCTTTTTATGGGAGAAGATGAGATGCAATTACACATACATTTGGAAAAAATGAGCTAAAATGTGCAAAATTTTACTCAATAAATAAATGGCTAAGTATCCCGCACACTGTCCAACTTGCATGAATTAATTTATTGCAACATTTCAGAACTAGACCTTCATCAGGCAAGACCAGATTTTGCCTAATGAAGGTCTAGTACCGAAACATTGTGATAAATTAATTCCAACTCCCTTTGGAAATCATGCATTAAAACACGAGGTAAACACAACCATATTTTTTATTGACATGATAAAGAACAGGGGGACAGTCTTCTGTGTATATACTCATAAAGCCAAAGTAACTGTTAATACAGTATGTTGAAGGCACCAGGCCAAAACAGATCGATGCCAGGGACAACATGTCCCCATTTCCCATTGTAATAAAAAGGTTAAAAAGCAAGATATAGAACAGAGATTAAGAAAAAAAAAAGTAGCATGACTGTAACAGTTGTAAAAAAAGGTTCAATATTCAGAACAAGCTCCTGATACAGAAGACATGTGGGAAACTGTAGAAGGGGTCTGGGTCAAAAGGACTGCAATTCTGGGGCAGATACTGCTGAGCAGGAGCTTCTGCCTCAGCATTTTAAAGTTCAAGAGCAATCCACCTTTCACAGATGGAATGATATGTCAGCATACTGAATGCTGAGCAGGATATACAGAGGTGGGACGGAAAAAAAAAAAAAAAGAAGTACTTGTAATGATCCCCGCTGTTAGATTTTCATGGGATTTTTCCTAAAAGTCGCACAAAAAAACCACAGCATGGAGTCAGGCACATAAAAACAGCCCCGATAGAGATGCATCTTTTGGTACAAGGATAATTTCACACTACCACCTTGTCATTGATTTAAATAATAAGTATTGTTATGGTTTGATATATGAAAAGAAAAAAAAACATCTCCACAAAAAAAACATGGTACTAATGTGCATCATTTGCTATGGTCGACTTTTTGTCAATATAAATAAGCTTTCTAAACATCGATTGGAGTTCTAACAACCATGGAAATCTTTGCTTTAAGGCAGCACAAGGCGAGAGAAACAATGAGAGGCACATTTCAATTCTATGAGCTTTAAATAATAATCACAGAACGGGGAAAGGCGGGTATAAAGAGTAGCAGTATGAGGAAATTTAAAAAAATGAGCAGGAAAATAAGTCATTTCAGTTTATGTAAAGTTTTATTTCATCTGCATGACAGCTGCAGGGCAGACTTACCAATCAAATGCAATAGAGGACTACTGAGTGACAGCTAATGTAAAATACTGGAGACACATGGGTAACGAAGAACATTTTAAGAACCATCAGCGTGTGCAAATATGCTATTCTTTTACATTTATGCTCAGGCACCTGAATAAAAGCCTGCTGGGAATTACATGTTACCTTTCTTTAAGAAGGAAAAAAAGAAAAAAGAAGCATAAGGACAAGGCCAACATCTTGCTAAACTGAAGACACCAATCTATTTACGTGCAAGTAAGCGTCATGCAGATGGCTGAGATTTTAGCATTCTTATAACCAAGTATTATCAGCAAACATACAGAAAATGACAGAAATAAATAAAGTCGAAAGCACAATATTCTGTCGCCTAAAATGAGATTGCAATCCTTCTGGCCTGCTGCCTTTCAGCCAGCTCCCTGTCTGAACAAGAGCTTTTTGTATAGTCTTCCTGCTGTTTTGCACAGAAATGTGGAAAATTCTTCTCTTCTCTTGTCAGGGTTAGAGAAGCACCAAAGAACAACGGAGACAACAAACGAGAAAAGAGGCTGTTTGCAAGGATCTTGAGTTTCATGTGTTCTGAAGGCCATGCAGAAATTTGTAAAGGTGTCACCGAGTACCTGAGGCGGCTCGGCTGAATGGAAGCAGCAGATTTACTCTGAATCCAAATGTCTGTGTGTGTACAGCATGCGGGTCACCGTGGACTCCAACTCCTTGATTAATAAAGATTAACAAAGATGCTCCGGGGAGGAATGATGCTTCATTCCTTTGAACTGCGGAGCTGAAGGAGTCTTTTACTAAAGCATCTCTATGAGAGCGGCCAGTGATATGGAGTGGATGGGACTTGTTTTTTCCCATCCTTTTCACTGAAACAACCAGTCTGTGTAATGCCGTTCTGCTGTTTACTTTGACAAAGCATGACAGGATTTTAGGATCAGAGGCGACGCAACAGAGCTGGCACCCCGCCACGTTAGCCCTCCTTTTCCCACAGGTGTTGATTCTGCTACGTCTGGCCTGAAGACTTGATAAGAAATCCCATCAGTTCCATCTTTAACAAGATGCAGTGAGCACACAAACACACTGTGGGCTGAACACAATGAGATTGCAGCCAAGTGATTGGCTGTCAGGATATTGCTCAGACTGGCATGCTAACATTCTCATACCGAAATAAAACTGTTTAGTTAAGCACAACAGCATGCCCTCATATGTATTAATAAGGCTTATAGATTTATTTAAGCACTACTGAAGAGTCCTTAAATAAATTTGCCTCAACAAACTTTGTAAGTAAACTTTATCCACAGTGAAGCTGTTTGAGTTTGGGCAGCTCACAGATGTTTAAGGTCTGCTTTGAGACTAAGACTTAACATGACCTTTCTTTAACATCACGGTAAGAGTGAGCAGGTTGGGAACGGAGAACAACAAAATAAACCCCCTCTGAAACTGAAGGGTAAGAACTTTGGCACAGTCCTGTAGAAATGACCAAAAAGCACATGCCCTTGGGCTGTTTATTAAAAAGTGGCACATCACTGCGTTGTGTATTTGTGGATCCTGAGCAAGGTCGTCGTCCTGAACTGTCAACAATCCCAAGGTATGTCATCAATCTAACTGTCAGGCCTGCTGGCTGTACATAAGCAACTGTACAGTGACTGACTACTGCTAGGATACAGTATGTGGGAGCCAAAGGGTGTACGAGGGCAAAGAAGTTAACTCTATCAAACAGCTCATGTGGCACAGAGATTTAATGGCAAAGAAAGCGAATGCAGCTGGATGAAATAATTTTACAAAAGGGGAAAACTGAGTAGCAAGACGGTGAGGGAAGGAAAAAAAGAGTCTCCTGAGTCTTAACATCATCATATGCTCAAGGGAGCTTTCCGTTGAACAGCCTTGTAAACATCAAAACAGACCATTTGACTGTGATTTCACACACCACAAAATAGAGCAGGCCTGTGAAAGTAAGCCATGCATGAGCAGCATCAATAAAATAGGCTAAAAGAAAAGACGAAAAACAAAGAGGACACTTCATGCACACACACAAAGAACATCCCACGCTTCCAGTTGACCTTAGAGAGAGTGTTTCAGAGCAAGGCGGGCAAGTGTGCAAGCAGTAGCTGCACCTCATGGGATGGGTTTTAATACCTGGGGTGGGTTTTAATATCAACTGAGTGTTTTCTAAGTAGAGTTTGTTGGCAGAGTTTGGTTTTTATAAGTTCCTATAGCCATTCCACAGCATTTTCCATTGTAAAAACATGTTTCCTATTCCATGATGTGAATTCAAGCTGAACATAACAGCCTTCTCTCCATAAAACTGGACTTTTAACGGCCATTTCAAGCCAACGAAGGCAGCGTACAGGCACTAAAAGGCAAAGTTAAAGCTTATTTACACTTTTATATGATTGTTGGCTTGCTATATACTAAATATATAACAGTCAAATGAGGAAAGTACAACAATTTTAAGAAATTGGTTGTATTGTTTGTTCTGGCATTTGATAGACACCAGATGTGTTTTGTTTATATTTCAGAGTTTAATGATGTAACTAAACTGCAGGCAGAATTTAAGCAACAGATGTTTTTATTTTTAATTTATGTATAGTCCAACATATTGGACATTTTATGAATTTTATCCAATTTAACATCTATTTAAAGAATTATAATACTTATTTTTAAAAAAACAATTTAAAGTTAATTCAGAACAAAATAATAGTGGTTGTGGTGAGATTGTTTTAGTGTTCTGGTGATAAAAAATAGAGGCAAGATAGTCCTGACAGAGTGATAAATGTGTAATACATAATTTAAAAACTCCTCAAAGTTTCAAAAATATGATCTGCATTTAAGTTCTCCTGGAAAACTGGATCATCTGGATTAAAAAAAAAAAAATTGAATAGTTATTTTAAAATGATAACGATGCTTATTAAGACCTGATTGAAACATGGACTGATAATTTATTAACTGTTTTAAAAAAGTTTTCACATGATGGCTGGCTAAGAATGGCAGTACCACACATGTCAAGAACACATGAATTATCTATACAGATGTGATTGAAATCTACAACTGCAAAATGGAATAAGCGCTGAGGAAAAAACTAATGGTCATAACATTCTGCTTCTCTGCATTCTCTGCTTCAACACACCTGATCCAAGTAAACGGGTCAGTTTCTCATCAGGGAATTAACCGTTCAGTTCAATCAGGTGTGAGGCAGCAGCAACATTTGGTGTTAAAGCTGTCCCAGATGAAAGAAGACCAATGTGAATGAATCTTGAGGATACTTGGTTAATGGTTAAAAAAGGTAGCTCCGGTTCACAAAGAGAACGTTGACTCAGTCTTGTGATCAAAGACAGGATGAGACTATCTGCAGTGTCAGAAAAGGAGGAAGATCATCCATCAATGTGACGGCTAGGATCTGTGTCTCCAGACATGCAAGGACTGATGTACTGATAAACAAAATGCTGGCGTCATCATGTGAAAAACTATATAGAGGGAAGCAAAGCAAACTTAATGTTACTTGTGGAATTCAAGCAAAGCAAATGTGGCTGAGATGCAGGAGTAGGGGCTTTTTCTGTGTGACAGATTCTTCACTTCAAGCCATTGTAGCACTGAAAGAAATAAGAACTACATGCAGCTTGTGAGGGAAAGACAAACCAGCAAATACATAATGTCAATAAACATAAAAAACAGGGCAGTCATTTTTTATTTACTTGTACGTGTACTGCTAACAGGTATCATTCCTTTACAGTCTGCACTTTAAAGATGATGTACCCATGTTTATCAGATGCCTTTAGGGTTGGGAATCTTTTTTTAAAATTCTTCTTAATCAATGTCAATTACTACTGTAATTCCAAAATGGCAAGACAATAAAAAGTCTCATGTTTACAGAACAATCTGATTTTCATGTTGAACATTCAGTTAGTTTTTGTATGGACCAACACTGATGCAGAACATGATCATGTTGGTTCGTTCGATGTAATCACACACAGACTTAGAGAGAGAGAGAGAGAGAGAGAGAGAGATTGTGGCTACAAATGTAATATAGCAGCATATCCAATAGGCTTTCTAAAATTGACATAACTCTTGATGACAGTTTAAACTTTTTCTTTTCCTGTGGGTATCTGGAACTGTACTTTTTTTTTTTACATTATTTTATTTGAAACAGAGTTTTATTCCTAAACTTGGATGCCTCCGATACTTGTAGCGTATACTGAAGAGACTGAATTCATGCAGATGTTTAGAATCCTTTTGATCTGATGTGCTAAATGATCGTAGCCAACATATTTTGAAAAAAAGCCACACTTCTAACCAAAGACTTCAGTCAAACTTGTGAACCCAACTTATGGATATCCAATGTCAGTAAAGTACGGAAGCTCCTACTGAAACAAATGGATACTCAGTAATTCTGGTGTCTACCGTAATCCTGCAAACCGGGTCCAGATAGATTTGTATTAGGGATAGGTGTTTGATTAAATTGTCTTAATTGATTATAAGGAGAATTAACAATCGATTATTGATTAATCAATTATTTCTATATTTAAACAAATGATTTATGGACGATAAAATGCAATTAGATAAAAAACTTAGCGTGTTCCTTTATTTATATTTTAATTATAAGAGGAAAGACTCTTAAGAGAATTGAATGGGATTCATTCAATGGTTACATTGGACATCCAACTTCAGCACCAGCCAAAACATGCATTCGCTTAACTGATTAAAAAATAATGTGATCGATTAAAATCTTAGCGACTGATTAATCGATCGTCGATTAATTATGCTCATTTCAAATTTGTATCCTTGTGACTTGTAGCTGGTGTTAATAATAAAGAAAGGTTGGTATTAAGGAATTAGATCCATGTTTTTTTCTTATCTTTTGGTAGCCTGCACTTGGCATTTTTTCATTTTAAAGTTGAATTTTGGCTTCAAAATCTCTGTGCACGTCCTGAGGAACGGGCTTCTTTACAGAGGATAAAAATACTCTTGACTTTTTAAAAATAAAACGATTGATGGATCTCTTGACAGAGAATGATGTGAGGGGTCATCCATCATGGAGCACAGTAGTTGTTCATGCCGTTGCTTAGCCAGTAGAAAAACTCCTATCAGGTGAAGTATCATTGATCATTTTTACGCAATGCAATGTTTAAGTCCTGGGAATCCCTGGAATGAAGCATTTATGCGGATGTTACTTTTCACTTCAACACTCCTGCCTCCCTTCCACAGAGGCAGCCTTTCATCACAAACCCACACCACGAAATCGGTTTAGGAACATTTCAAGAAAATAAAACTAGTTTTTCGCTGGCCATCCAACTTTTTCTCCTTTGCCTCCTTCCCTGACCCGTCTCTCTCTAACTCCGTCTTCCCCTCCCACACGGACTCAGCTTTGCTCCTGCACATCTTGACACGAGGTCAGCCAGCAGAGACATGATTTCAATCGGTTTCTTACTAAACAGAGGCACAGGAGAAAGAAAAGAAACAGGGAGGGAGGACAGGTAGACTGATGAGTAGGCAACAGCAAGTTAGAAAGAGCACCAGAGAGACAGCTGAGGCTTTCTTGCAGCTTTTAGGCCAAGATTGAGAAAAAGAGAGGAGCACAGACAAGAGCAGGGCAAGCAGACTGATTTGATGTGGCATTATATAAAGACTGCATACATTGGGCCATGATGCATGCAAAAATGTCTGAATTTAGTCCAGAATTAAGAGTAACACTCTGCTTTTCCTTTCGCAGTGTGTTTTGAGCAATTCCAATCCTCCTCTTGTTGATAGCCTCTGCTGACTTGATTTAATTTAAAATGTAATCTAAATGCAGCAGCAGTCAGTTAAAGATGGTAACATGAAGACAGAACTGGGCACAGGTTCAAATGATTAAATACAAATGTGTTGAATAGCTCGTATTTGTACACAAATCCTTGTTTTTTCTTTCTTGTGTCGTTTATTCTTTCCTTTATATGATTTAGTAACTTATCTTGAACCGTAGAGCCCTTAAATTATCCATTTGCATAAGATAAAGAGTTATTAGGCATTTGTTAAGCACATCAACAAGACAGTAATTCAGATGAATTAAGGAGCAGTGAGTGTAAAAGTTGAGCACCGCACCAGCACACTGCTCATTGCTTCCCTAAAATGATATACTTACAGCCTTTTACAAGACGGCTGAAAAACAGACAGTTGGGACGCAGCACACTATATTCGATGCTCCTCTACACCAGAGAGCTGGACTATATATGTATTAATCCCCAAAACAGAAAACAACATATTTTACAAGCTACCTAAACATGCAGTTGCACACAAAAAGAGAAATGGAAAAAGCCAAACATGCAATGCCATGGCCACTCAGCATGTAATTGGTCATTTATCATGCTTGGAACAAATGTGGTTTTGAGAGGACGGTTGACTGCATTTTTGGATGCAACTGCTGCTTTTAGTTTAGGTCTTAAAAAATAGATACAGTCACAAAACGAAGCCTTGTAAGCATACAGTATGAGGAGAAGTCAAACTGAAACGGAAAAACACTATGGAGAGCAGCTTAGGTAATGGAGTTATAGTCATTGCTTTTAAAGGTTACATAAGCCCCTGTATGTTTGTTTTATCACACTTGAGTCTTTGGATTAAAGCAGCATCTCCCTGCACGGATAGGATGTGTTGTCCGAGAAATAACTTGGTAAAGTATATTTCTGTCATTTCACCTTATCTAATTATTTTTGACACTGAAATATTCACAGCAAACAAGGTTCTATTGAGATTAAAGTATCCATTCTACTGTCATACTGCATTATTAATGTGATATAATCTGTTAGTACAATTATATGTCAGTTGCCTTAAACATATGCTTAGTCAATAAGAAAGTCCTGACGCATTCATGAAACTTAAGTCATGGAAAAAAACTTTAGTCAAATTAATGAATTCCTGAGTATATATCACCCAAGAGTCATAATCTCCTCATTTGTAATTTAACAGTGTAATGAAAATATAATATGTTTTTAAAAAAAGATTCAAATGCGGAGGTGTTTGTTTTAGGAAATCACACAAAAAAAGAAAGTGTAAGACGCTTTTTTCTTCGATTCTCAGGAGGATATCACATTCATCCAACTTCACATGCCAAGGGCTTTACATGGTCTCTGATTATATCCGAGTGTTATACCATGGTAGAGTTTTCTTATGCTGCCTTATCCATGGAGAAAAATTTGTTTGTATTTGAAAGCTCGATCCAGGTCGCTATAATTCAATCATGCAGTATACTGTCTAAAGACAACCAAAGATAAATTGCTACAGAAGTATTTCTTGTTCACTTTTATTCACTTTGTTCTCCTGTCATTGATCTACCTGTTCAATACCTCAAGTAAAGTGGAACATTGTGATGAAAGTAAGACTGATAATCTGCACAGAGATTAAAGTATAGAAAGCCAATAGATAAGGGGTGCGGATGTTCTTTATTTATCTCAGCTACATTACTTCATTCTCCTGTTCCAGATTGAAGTCAATTCAACGTCATAAAAGACTTCCTGTAACATGAGCTGATTTTTATTTCTGATTTCCCAAGAGCTCAGTGCTCACCCTACCATCCCGTCTCCCTCTACTCCGACTGTTTCATCCTCCAGCTGGTTGGCTCTTCCATCTGACAAAAATATCCCTCTTATTTTTTCCCCTCTTTGAACAGCTGTTGCGTTCCCATCGATCTGAGTCTTACTGACATGAAAAGAGTCGCCAGGAGATGTTTAACCCCACGACCTCACTGCTTCTCAGTGCTCAATGAAGTAGCAGAGGCCACTTTAGTGTTTACATTGTTCTTCAATGCCTCACAGCAGAGAGGTAAACCTTTACTTTCCTGTCTGTCAGGAGTCTATCAAACACTTGCTCCTCCTTGCAGCAAAGCTCTGGAACAACACTCATTAAAAGATGTATACAGCTGCATAACTGATCATTTCGCTTCAAACGGCAAAAAAAAAACTTGAACATGACTAATCTACAAGATTTAGTCCTTCTGACACAATATAATCAAATTTAGTGGCAGGGATAGGTCGACGGATACGCTGATTTTTCTTTTTTAGTGTATTTTATTTCTATTACAGTTTTTTGCTTGTAAAAGACACACAGGTTCTGTAAGCAGAGAATAAAAAATGAGTATACACAGCAAAGGAGAATTTGGTTGCGAAAAAGAAGCTTGCCAGTTATATGGAAATTTTGTTCCTGCAAAGAGGACAATTAACCAAAAACTTGTCTTCAGAGTGTGTTACAGATGTCACGACGACACATAATGATGTCAAATCTGAATGAACTATCCAAAGAGGAATAACACAAATCTTGATGTGAGATGACGTTAGCCTGAAATGATGGCTGTGTTTTATTAACTGATCAATCTGTGTGACAACTACATCGTTTTGTTCTGCACTGGTGCTTCTAAGCACAGAAGTCGGGGTGCTCACATAATTGCTTTCAACACTGATGGAAAATGCTCACAATTGTTTTTTAGGATAATCTTTAGTGTTCAAAAGGGGGGAAAAAAATCACATTCTGTTGTATGTCACATAAACCAATCACATCTCCCTGACAAATGAAACGGTGATCTTAAGGATAATATGACTCGATTACTGCTCAATGCCACAGGTTGTGTTCTGTCATGCTTGCATGGACGCAAGTCTTTGCTCAACGGAACTGTTCGAAAGCAATAAACACACTGATGCCTTGTTAACACCATGCTGAGACAGTAAAGCAACGACAACAACGATGATGGCAAACGTCTGCGTCATGTACCTGCTGCTGCAGCTTCTCATTTTATTTGATCTGTTGAAGCCAAGCCTGTTTCTGGTTGAGCATTTGTGCCGCCAGCAGAGACGCTGAGATTACACGTTCCGGATAACTCGATACGCAACACTTTTGTTGTTGTGTCTGATGAGGACGGGGCACGCACCTGTGTGTGTGTGTCGTTGCAAAGTTTCACAGCCCCAGACAGGTCAAGTATAAACTGAGAAAAGAACCAAACCAAACCATGGGAGCTGAAACATGGCAGCCCGCTGATCTCTTGTAAATCTAGAGACGGCCAAAATGCATCCCAACTGGGATTAATAGACTAAAAATGATTAATTCAAGATTCATGGCATATAATAGCTGGGGGAAAACTACTTGCAATTAGTGAAAAGTTTATTCATAAGAGGTTTATTTATAGGTTATGGGTTCTTTATTACAAAGCAGGTTGACACTACATGAGAGAGAGAGAAGCAGGGATGAAATGCAGCAACAAGCCCTGGTTCAGTGATCTGATGAAATTCCAAGGATGTAAAACATGTAGGGACTGGCTCAATTGATGTATCATTGAATTCAATGGATTATTTGTTTCTGCAAGGAATATTGAATTACAATTATTCCTTTTTAAAAAAAAGCAACCTCTAGTGGTCATGAGTGCAACCCTAAGTAAAGTATGAAAGTGGTATTCATTAAAGGTGATAGCAGCGTCTCATTCTATCACCCAAAACCAACCAGGAGGTGACAGTGTCATAGCAACGCCTTGAGTTCATGTGTCACATGGTGGTGCAAAGAGGTGGCCCGACAGGATGAGGACTAGTCTCCTCTCCTGGTATAACAGACTGCTTCTGCACTAATGCTCCTGTTTGCTATGTTACACACTTTACAGTAGATCCCAGTGTATCACTGGGCTTTACACTAATTTAAGATATTTAAGATATATACAAACCAAAAGAAAAAAAACAAAAGAAGAAACATATATGTAGAGATCACCATACAACTGCTGTCCCACAGAGTCACTTTAAGTAACAGCTTTCAGGCTAGCACATTTCGCTAAACAGTCTCTTCATATCACCCTGAGAGTGTATGCTAAAAGCTGCAGTGACGCTATCATTCTCCAAAGCAGCCGAAGAAGCTTTCCATTTTCCGTTTTTTTTTTTCCCCACCAGCTTATTTTGAGAAATGGTTTACTTAAAGCATTACACTGGGATGATATCACAGGCAGGCTGTGACAGTTGTGTGTTTGACTAAAGACCTCATAAAAATAAAATCAACAGGCGGATTTCTAAAGCAAATACCACATCTTGAAGAAATGAACGATTGGGTCTCACCTGTGCAAACCGAACAGGAAATAAGAAATGCAAAGAAAGACATGGTGCGGCTGACATACAGAAATGGATTCACATCCACGTCTGATCACAGGCAAAAAGGCCGAAGCTGCAGTGCCAGACAGCAAAAAGTGAGAATTAAACGGAACCTAGACATCTATTTCGGTAATGAGTGCTCCTCATCTGTTGTCTTAGGCTTTGCAAACTAACAGGAATTCCCTTTTCTTGACAACTGAGCTCGAGTCAGAGCCTTATTTTCTCACTCCAACATCACTGACGGCAAATCGAAAGTCACTCTCAGTCCCCTAAATGATCATGTGCAGTGAAGATCACCACGGCCAAGTGTACTCTGCCCAGGCTATGCTAGTTGATTACATATTTATAAAAAAAGGTAGGCTTGAGACACAATGGAAATGCCTTTGTCAACACAAATGCAGCATTGTTCGCATAATTACTGTTAAATATGGGTATTTAGAATTTTTTCAGAATCAGACAGATGTTTTATGGCTTGGGTCAGAGTCAGAACTAAACACGGAGAGGCAGCGTTCAGTTTTTATGCTCCTCACATGCGGAACAAACTCCCAGAAAGCTGCAGGTCTGCTGAAACTGTCAGCAGTTTTATATCAGGGTTAAAAACTTTTCTATTTGCAGCCTTTTATGATGAGTGATGTTTTTCTGAGGGTTTCTTTCTTTCTTTAATTGTCTTATTTTGTGATTTTACTTTGGTTTTTAATTCTTTTTATTGCTTTCTCCACCTTGCTGTACTGTTTCTAATGTTTGAATGTAAAGCACCTTGGATTGTCATTTATATGAAATATGCTATACTTGCCTTGCCTTACATCATCCACTAGGGGCTGGCTCCCAAAGGGAGTCAATGCCCATACTGTAGGTCTCCCATGTTAAAAAAACAACAACTTGATAGCAGATGTTTATAGCCTGGTACAAAAAATATTTCAGTTTTAATAGGTTAAGTTTCCCTTCAAGGGGGGAGTGAAATTCTAGATGTCAATTAACAGTGTTGTTTTCGTCAACAATGATGAACACAAAATTATTTCGTTGAAAACCGTTTTTTTCCCCCATGTAGATAACGAGATGATGACGAGCTAAAAGTTTAACTCTAATGACGAAGACAGGACGAGACACGTACGAGTTTCCGTTGACGAGACAAAAATGTCAGCGGGTCAGTCAGACATTCAGAATCTGAGGTTTCTGTCCTCAAAAGCTGCAGCCGCTCCTTGGAAACGCCCACTATCTGCATGCTCTACACACCTGCTGTCAGTCACACACATGCTGTTGAGTTGTGGCAGCGTGCTGCGTCAACAAGATCCATGGCCACATTTGCAATCACTTAAAATCCATCAGAAAGAAACAGAATGCATCGTAAATGTGCCAGCATCCCAGCAGCAATGAAGCAAAGCACAGTGGTCCATTTACTGTACAGCTGGAATATTAATTATAATCCAATATTTCTTTAAACTGGCTTAAACAGGATTTGTAGCCTTGTTCGACACTGAAACAAACAAAATCAGAACCTTAATTTGCGCAGCTTGCACATTTGTTTCTAAATGTAAAAAAACGGAGCAAGTTGATAAATGTGAAGAATGGAGAGAGAACCCAGAGGCAACATGGCACCGTAATGTAAGGGCCAGAATATTTCTACTGCCATGATGGCCATCTGTGTTATTACCATGCAGTTTAACATTAGAAGTTGCAGCTGCGTCAGCGCCACCCTCCACCTGATCTGAGAACGTCCTGAAACCAAAAAATAACAGCAAGCGGCAATCACAACCCGTTTTTCTCTCTTATTTACATGGCTACAACTAAATGTGAGGATTTTTTAATAAAATCTGCATAAAAAGTCAGGGACCAGCAAAGCTTAATCATTTTATCAGTTTCTGAATGTGAAAATTCAATTAGGCTATTTAAAGACAGATACACTTTTTTTCCCAATTTATGTCCTAAAACTGACAAAAACTGGACTACAACCTTTTTAGTTTCCGTCGACTAAAACAGGACTAAAACTAAAACTTCCTTAAATGACTAAATGACTAAGACTAATATGTATTTTCCTCAAAATGACTAAGATTCAAATGGCTTCCAAAAACAACACTGTCAATTTAATCTTGAAATTCTTCATGATTAGCATCTCCTTTTGACGAACAAGTCCCAGATATCCAGCCCCAAAGAGACAGAGGGGGTAGCAAAGCGGCATTTTTTGGCCAGCTAACAGGAAGCTACCAGTTGCATGGTATTTCCAGGGCTTTTTTCTGCTATAAACAGAAATCTGAGTCTGAACCAACAGGGAAGAATTTATCATTCTACTTTGCTGCTTAATGAAAAAAAGAATAGGTCTCATCTTTGTCAGAGGCGGTATATGAAGTCGATTTTCCCGGACTGTTGAGACTTGTGTCGCTACCAACATGGCGAGAGTGGGAACCTCCCAATGAGCCTCAGTTCAGCTCTTAAGAAACCTACAGGTCAAGAGGGAGGCTTTATAAAGTCTCTAGTATACTGTACTCAATTTATGAAAAAATAATTATTTCTTTTAAATTCCACCAAATTATTTGTTTTTCTTTTCAATAAAGATCATCTATTAATATCTGAGAAATAAAACAAGCTGTTAAAACCACTTCCTGATACAGATTTGTTGAGCAAAATGAACTCTATCTTGTAACTATGAGCCATTGATCCCTGTGTTTCCAAACCCACACAGTAGCAAGCCAACAGAGTATGACACACCGAATCAGTAAGTAAGCTAAAATGAGACTGCCAAGCTAATTTTATGTCCTATATGTGTATATCTAAACACTACTGATAGTATAATGTTACACCTACAACCGCAAACAGACAATCTAAATAGTGTGGTGATAGACTATGTATATACTGAGCGTATAGGAATCCGCTGTTTATAATCACTTCTATGATGTGCACACTACATTTGATAATTATGGTCTTACAGTATTCTTTAAAAAACACACAATTTGGTTGAAAATTTGTTCATTTTCACTTTGATAAATTTAAATCTAAGCTCAAATACAGGAGCAGAAAATTAGGTCCATCTTTACTGTTTCTACAGGAATGAAGGGGCCAAGCAGCAGTCAGGTGAAATTAATCAAATGATTAATTGATCATCAGGACTAGTGAATACTTCTATAAAACTATAAGACATTTTGTCATGTTTGGTTGTCTGGTGCATTTTGGTGTTTATTAACACAATAGCAACACAGAAAAAAGATCCATCCATTAATCTTGGAAGGGTCATTTTGTCTTTTCCGAAAAATTTTAAATTCATAATTTTTCAGTGAAAAACATTCACAAGTGGTAAACATTAAAGATAATTATCAATATCCCCAGAAGTTAACATTCCAGCAAGTTCATCCTAAGGACAGGCCGTGCAATGTGAAGACAAACTGAAATAAACCTGAGGGCTACATCTTCAACTCTACAGGCCTCAGTCAGCAATATTTAATGCTAAAGTTCATGAAAGTAAAATTAGAGACGGCTGAATTAGTATGGCTGGTTTGGAAAAATTGCCTGGAAAAAGTCTTCTGCCTTTCAAAACATCCAAAACTGCTCATTTAGGCCTAACGTCCTTTAGTCCTTTAGACTCGTCCAAAGAGAAGACATTAGACACAATGAACTGCTTGGAAAAAGATCATTGTGATGGCAAAAGGATGATTATTTGGGAATGTTTGGCCACGTGCCCTGGACGACTTTGCGTCAGTTAGTCAGCCATGAATGCAACTATTTGGTATGCAACACCGAATGATACAGTGGGCTCCAGTCATGCTCAATGAGCCATCTCTGCCCCTTCGTTTAGTTGTGCTATGCTCCAAAAGTCCACTAGATGGCATACTGCATTTTAAAGCACCACACTTTATCAGTGTTCCTTTAACCATATATCCGCAAGGGTTATGAAGAGAACACTTAAAAGGCTTCTTTGCTAAATGTTGCCTGTAGTCAACATTGTACCATTCAGGAGCAACCCACAGGACCCATTTTCTATTGATGTTTGAATTGAAAACAAGCAAATTTGCTGAGCAATTAGCATGCAATAAAAATATAATGAATAGATTACAATTGTATAACTGATACATCCTATCTTGTGTTGGAAAAACCTATGGTTACTTTGGCTGCCCTCATCCCTGTCATCCTCTTTATCAGTCTCCACTTCTGACATTTACACTTTTTGCTCACCCTCATCACTACTTCATACAAAGTCATTGTCACTGTACTCAGCTGGAAGCTTTATTTCTACAATCTTCCTGAGGAGGCATATAATGAGGATGAATTAATTCTGCCAATGCATGCAATGTGTGGAAATGATAGGAAAATAGAACAGGCAAATGTCCCAAATGCCATATGATATCATGTATCATATTGTATCATATTATGTCATGTGACATAAAGATCAAAACAAAAGTATAAATCGGATGCTTCTAAACAAATACATACATACATGAATACATACATTTCCTAGTGATTCCATGCAGGCACATTGTTGCCTCAGGGAAACAGCTGCATTTTAACAAATGTTTAATATTAAATTTGTAAATAATTTGGATCAAAACTCAAATATTACTTATATATTAGTGTGAAGATGTTTTTTTCCAGATGTAAAAAGACCAGGAAATAATGTTTTGTCTTTTTATTTTTAAAGTTAAGTTGGCAGAGGTGCTATTTTGTAAAAAGCCTAAAGGGTTTTTAAAAGAATTCTCCTGTAGGCCAGATGACAAATAAAAGTTGTTATTGGTACTAGTTCCCTGTGGGGTTTCCTTCTTTTTTTAAAGTGTTGCATCAATTAAAGGGATGCATTGTCAAGTTTAACAAGGAAAAAAGTGTGTTTCGTTGCCTGAGGGCAACAAAGACAACATAGGGTTAAAAACATGTTCTGCCAAACAGTTGAATTGTCATTATAAGGCAAGGATAGAGAAGCTAATTAATGCTGATATACTGAAAAACTTCCATCAATAATTGTTTTAATCAACTATTGAATAAAATTCCATCAAATGCGTGCTTGAACGATTAAGAAAGTATAATTTTTTTCCCTAAACCATGTTGGGACTAAACAGTGTCACAGCAATTAAGCTAGCCAAGAGATTTTTATTTCCATAAAAAAGGTGAAGATTCAGTACAGTATTACTAACAAAACCATTTGTGCTGTTGCATCATCACCAAAATAATTCTTGTGCCTTTGTCACCAATGAGGAAAGAAAATTTTATGAAATCTTTTTATATCATTTCACATGTTCTTTTTTCTTTGTATATATATTAATATAAAGAATGATGTGCCTCTCTTATAATCAGATGTCGTAACCGTACGGTAGAGGCTCAGATCTAAATCTAAAGCTTATATCTGCATTGTATTCTGCTCTTGTTGGTTTAGTTTTTGTTAAATAATAAATAATGGCTGCATATAATCTTAAATCTTAACTTTTTCATTTGTGCATTTTCTTTTTATGTGACTGTACATTTAGATTAAACTATTATCCCATATTCAACTCTGAAAATAAAATAAATCATCTCATCACAAATCTTCCTTAAATCTTCAAGTGTACTCATTCAAACTGGATTTAGTCTCAAAAATACCGTATCCTTAACTTTTACCCTCTCTTGCAAATTATCCATTTTAACATCCACTGTAATTTACTCTCTTATACCTACATTCTTCTGACTCCTCCAGTATTCTTTGTATGCTTTTCCAGTGTAAAAATATCCACAACATAAACTCCAAGGAAAACCAACTACTGTTTATAATGCATTTGATTGCATTAGACCCAGGAGGCTGCAGGAAATTCTGTGTGCATCAGTGACAGAGCGCGCCATGAGAGAGACTGAAACAGTGGTGCCATGAGTGCACCACGCTAACAGCATATCTTGATCCCTGGGTCACTCTTAATCCGAGATGTTCCAACAGGATGTGACTAAGTGTGTCGCTGTGTGTGCGTGAGTGTTACTTTCACACTTGCATACTTGATGTCAGATTATGCAAACTGAATGAGAACTTAAAGAGAGTAGCATCACTTCCCTCTTAACTTAATAGTTTACGGGTTATATAGAAGAGAATGAGGACCATCAGTTGGATGGGACCATCTCTGCGTCGACATTGTAATAAATTGCTGTCTGCTGTTTAATTGGAAATGGTATTTGACATTTGCAGAACAATGCTTGTTAACTTTGTTTAGGAGTTTGCTACTCTGTAGGCTATCAATTATGGCAACTCTAACCATTTCTTTAATCACCATCCATTTAAGTTTGTTTCCATGTTTAAAGCCACGCAGCCCTCTCTCACCCGTAAGCTGAGGGTTGTGTACTTGGGCCGTCCAAAAAACAAAGACTGAATTTATGTGAAAGTCAAAATGGAACAGAGAAAGTGTTAAGGTAAAGCATTGTGAGATCGAAACCTGCATTCTCTCTATTGTCCTCAAGAATATAAACTCAAAATGGAGACACTTCCTCCGAGACTCAATGGGTATAACACCAATGCAAGTTTGTGACAAGACATATGGATGAAAGACTTCTTTCAAGTTGTCTTTTCACAACTAATAATAAATAATAATAAACTAACCTCATCAAAATCACAGACAGCTGCTTTTATTAGTGACTGATCTGTCTCTGAAGATTATAATCAGGCACATTTGTAGTTAAGGCTGCTTTACACCTGGCTGGAATAAACAGCTACTGTATGTGTAACAGATATAGATTATAAGCCTGAAACTTCCCATCAGCTGCTTTGAGAAAAAGAAATATCTCAAAGAACCAAGAAAGGAAATGTCCTTATTGTCTTTATTCAAACTCCTAGGATTAAAGAGAAATGCCTATTTGGGTTGTTCACTGGACTTTAAACCTCACACAACATGACACAAACAAACCCGGCTGGATGTCCTGGAGAGAAAAGAGATCTGCTAGTTTTTTGTTTTTTATCTGCTTTCTTTTTTTCTGGATGACAAGAGACAAATGTCTTTTGTTTAACCCTTTCCTCCCCCCCCCCACCTTTTGCTTTTCCCTAACCCTTGAACCTTGAAACAAAGTGGTAACTCTAACAAAAGATAGGGGGGGAAACATTCCCCTGGGAAATGAGATAGCTCTTCTTTACCCCTGTATGAGAAGTTGTCGTTAGTTGCAACATCAGCATAGTGACAAGTATCTATGACAACCACATAGCAACAAACTCAAAACAACAAACAAATAATGTATTGTTTCGATTGCCTGGGCTGTGCATGTTAGCAACATCAGCAAACTAGCGAACATTAATGAAAGTTAACATTTGGACATCAGCACTATGAATGTTATTTTAAGTGGATAAACCCAAACATGAAGTAGTTGAGATTGAAATGGAGCGTAAAGAAATGGTATGGACTGTGGGCAGCCAATTGAAGGCAAAAGCACCTCTGGCACCACAAAAGACGAACACAAAGAAGAAATTATGCGTAATAGCTTGCTAAAACGTCAGCAAGGGTTTAAATATAGCCCAATGAGTACTTAAAAAAAGTGAACTTACAACATTTAATACATCCTTATCCGCATAAATGACTGAAAGTGGCTATTGGATCCCTGCAAACAGACATGTTAAAATTAAGATTTAGCCCGACTGAGCTGAATTTGGTTCGGATCATCTCCTTCCATGAGTAAAACTGGATTGAAGCCAAGCCGAAGCCTCTTCTTTGGTTGCTCTCTCTCTTTTCCAGTTAACGGATTAGAAAATGCAAAGTCCGTTTTCTGCAGCCGTCTCAGGTCCACCTCCTGTGTTACATGCTCCGAGTCTGCTCCTGGGTTGATGCATTTCCTGATTCCATGCTTTATCGACTCCAATCCCGAGTCCCTTCCAGACATCGATGCCAAGTGTTACAACATTAAGAATATCAATACTGAACCAATTTTATAGACTACAAGTCCTAATGCATCTGTGTGCAGCATCTTTAAAAAGTTATTTACATTATGAAGGAAAAAGGTTTTTTGCCTTTCATTCATCATGATCTTAGAACTTGACACAAAAAATAAGCTAAAATGGACAAACCCATGACTATATCCACACTACATAGATTGAGTTCTTTCTTGCATTGTACATATCTGTTAAATGATTTTTAGGTGGTGTTTTATGCACTTTGTTCATTCTAGGAGTCATCCAGAGGTCACACTTGTTGATATATCAAATCGAAATACACATCTACTGCTGACCTTCCTCCGTCCTCCCTTGGCTGCGAGACAAAACGATACATAAAATTTTAAATGAAACTATTTCCTTTTCCAGCGGATTAGTTCTTTGAGTTGTTTCCAAAGTTATACAACATTAACGGCATATGGATGTCGTTGCATTGTTTGTACAAGCTTGGTGTACTACTGGATTCTCTAAAAGCTTTTTTTCCCCCTCTATTGGAACCAAAATGTGAATGTTGAAAAACTTTACCTCCTTTAAAGCAATGACTCATTTTTTTCAGTTTCAGGGAGTTTAAGTCTGTATCTCCTAAATGTCTATGTCAAGATTGCAGCTGTCTCTGAGATACTAAGATATACTAAACTATTTGCAGACATGGCGTACGACCATGAACCTTTCAATTTGTGCATTTACATAAAAGTCCTTATAAGTTCTTAGCGGAAAAACAAAGCTGGATGGATAATATCGAGGTGTGCCTATCGACATTAACACTGGGGGGGAATGTATAGAGATAGCTGACTGTAAGCAGCCATTATGCTGTCGGTCAAAATTTGATGTATTGGGGTGATTATGAAATAAAATGTTGGCATCAGAGATGACGAGCTCTTTTGTAGCTGTAAAAATGGCCACCAGGAAGCAAATAATCACCGTAACTGCTCTGCCTTCCAGTACAACAGAGATGGATGGGAATTATCAGCATGTGCTGGGTGGCAAACACAATGTTACTGGATTAAGTCAATATGGTGTATTCACTATTCATACAGAAATATGGTAATGAATATATTTTTTTAATCTCTTAAAATGATTCCATTCACCTATTGATCATTTATCTGTATCTCTGACATGCATGTGATAAAATACTTTAACTCTGGTACAATGTACTTTATCAATAAGCCGACTCACAGTTGTCTTGTAAAGCATTATAAAGTTGCATGGAGAGAACTAAAAATATCTCTTTTTTGATAAGTTTTGGCTTATTAAACATGTATTTTTATGCTCTTGGAAGAATGTAGTTCTCAACTCAAAATAAACATGATTTATTTCGCCCAAGAACATGGCTGTTTATTAGTAGAGGAGCTGCTACACCACAACTAGCGCATGACAGGCGTCGCTATAAAAATTTTTATCATAGCAATGTAGGTTTATTTGTACAGCACATTTCATGTACAAGGCAATTCTAAGTGCATTAGAAGCACTACAGCGGTGTGCAGAGGTATTATAAAATCAGAAAGGGAAAAAGAAAGATATCAGACTAATAAAAATGCAGCATTATGGTAACACAGTTGTGCATCAGTGAGAAATTGTCAAAGAGTAGAACAGCCGACTTTCAAACAGTTTTTTAAAGGTCATTTTGGCTCAGACGCTAAGAAAAAAGGCTGCTAATAATAACTGTTTGGAGAAAAAAAGGGTATTAATTTAATTAAGCATTCTGGTTTAATATGACTTATGATTAGCTAGAGGAACTAAACAACCACTGCTGTGCACCTGTCTGTTTATGTTGCAGTGGTTGTTCGCATATGTGCTGACGAAATAGATGCATATACATTACTAAACGTGACCGGGTCAGAATACCGTCTCACAGAAAAACCCCCGAGGGGTCATTCACACATGCAGCCGACAACTCGGGCTACAACCAGTTTAAATGAAAGCAGCGCAGGTGTGAAAGCGCCTGCGGGGTTAGTTGAAAGCACTTTGGAAAGATGAAAGTTCACATATGCAATTCTTGGAAAATCATACAACGTATTTCCTTTGGACACTGCAGGTGCTCTGTTGTTCAAAAAGAACGGCTGGAAGGCAAATACCCAGCTCTTAGCAAACTGAAGACCCACATCACATTTTAATAGTTTAGGAATGAACCCCATCTAAGAGCATTTAAACGGATATATCTGCATTTCATCTTTGATGGCTTTGCTGAGCTTTCGGGTATGTTAGAGGGCCTGAGGATTTGCGGGGCGTTGGTTGGCTGAGATAGAATGGCATCATATTCCTGAGGGGGCTTCAGAAACATATGGCTTCTCGAGTGGAAAGGGTCAGCCGAACACTTTCTTGCTGATTTCTTGGCTTTCACTGTCATGCAGATCCCCAGCTCAGCAGCAAGCAGCTGGTTGGCCTCTGCCTTGTGAACAACAGCACACTGCGGTTTGTCCTTGGTACGAGCGCCAGCAATGAGAGACTACAACTTACCCTGACCACAAGCTCTTGTCCCCTGTAAAAGCTTATGCCGGAGCACTTTTCACAGATGTCAAGCGAAAAGGCGTTTAAGTGCTGAGCTTTAAATCTTTTTCAAAACCAAATATCTCAGAGTGGCCTCGCACCTGTAAGGCTGGCAGGGTTGTGTCATCTGTAAACTTTGCCAGGTGTTTAGCACAATCAGTAACATGCAGGAGGGAGTAGGAGTAAACAACCCTGTGGTTAAGCGGCTAGCTGCTGCTTTTTGAGCGTAAAGCCAGAAAAACCTCATGAAATCTGCATTTCCTCCAGGACAGAAGCTGTTTCTTTTTTGGAGGTTGTCTGGTATTCCTCCTCACCAAACGCTGCCTTTACTGATATAGCATCCTCAGGGCATAATACAAAATCTATAGCGCCACGCATGATTCCAAAGCTTATATTGAATGAGCAAAATGGCAGAGAGCTGAGGAAAAACAGAAAAATTGATGACTAAGCAGGGGCATCAAAAACACTGTGGTAGCCAAGGTTACCACCAAAATGTCTGAGTCAGACTTCCAGCGTTTATCTTGCACTTCAACAAGAGAACATTCAGCTCAAATATAACAATGTAATGTCTTGTGGCAGTCTCTCCTGTATTTTGCTTTCAAAATCTGAAGATTTAAACGTCAAAATAACGAACCGAAGCAGAATATTATCAAGGTGATTTCTGCTCCACATTGCTCTACATGCATGGGATAAAAACCCAACAGACAGCCAAAGATCCTAATAGTCATCTGCTGGATTCAAAGTCACTGTGTATCAAGCAGATGGCAAATATCCCGGCTTGCTAAAAGCACTCAATCACCTCATTAGACAACTACCTCCATCTAATGAAACACATTGCCGGAATTTCTGGATGAATATCTCCTGCTGGAAGTGCACAGCTTCCGATCACAGCTGAACATCAGTGTCTAATTACATGTATCCAACTCTCATTTAATGCAAAAATAATTCAATTTGGAGCCCCCCCACGTGAGCCGACAAAGTGCGCGAGTATGACAGCGAGGATTAACATGCGGTTGGTAAGTGAATCATTTAATCCAAGGCTTAAAGACAGCTGGTTCTGCAGAGGGTTGAGACACAACTGCAGTCTGCTGGCTGAGGCAGTGGAGGAGAGAAAAAAAAAGACTGACTGACAGTTTGTAAAGATTTAAAAAATGGTACCTCTCTCCTCTAGATCTTCGGCGCTAAGTGACCTAGACATGCCTGGTTAATGGAGCCTGCCGTTTGGTCAATCCTGTTAAATATGGAGCAATGAGAGAGGGAAGGATGGGAAGATTGAGGCAGACTTGGTAATAGGGGGGATTGATCTGAGCGGCTGCCATGCTGGAGGTAACTGAGGGAGACACCAATATAATGTAATGCATTTAATGACTCTCTAGCTGTGCGCATAGGGCAGAGTGACCCGATGATTACACAGGGACGATTCTGTGACTAAAATCCTAAATCTCAGAGCCAAAGGGGAATCATTTCTCACAGCCACTTCTACAAAGGGTTGGGTCAGTTTTAATTAAGCAGTGCTTTATTTTATTTATTTAAAAATCAATTAGAACATTGAGAACAGCTGTAATACTTGTTCTTTTAAATCTTAAATATGCCATATTGTACTGCTTTAATCTCTCCCTCTAACTTAATTCTTTTATATATTCTAGACTACATTAAACTACTGGGATGCATTTATGCTTGTTTTAAGGAAAAAAGTATTGTGTGAGAAATTAAATTAATTTATCATGTGTAATTAAAGAGTTAAACCTTTTAAATTGTATATTACTTAATAACAGAATGTGATCTATATTGATTTATTTTTAAGTTGTGATTTCATAATTTCCTTTTTTAAACCATTTTCAGAGCCAAGTTTCTGCCAGACTGCAGAAGCAATGGGCTTGAAACTTGTCAAATACTCAGACATGTTTGTCATTTGAAAAAATAATACATGTAAATGTAAAACGTGCTGTAGTTCTTTTTTCAGCTTTTGCAGCTAAAGGTGTCTAAAATGTACTTTTTTTTTGCTGATATCACCTGGCATGTCATCTGATCTCATGTCAGTTAGATATTTGATATAAATACAAATGTATTTTGCGAACATTTCTGACCGGTAAGTAAAATGTTATGTATGTGTCCACTGTAGTCGAACTTTTCAATCTCTAAACCGGATCATTATCTCATATTTGAAGTATGTGACGTACTCTGTGTAAATAGGCTGCAATGTGATGAACCTTTAACAAAAGCCCTGCGACAGACTGGCGACCTGTCCAGGGTGTACCCCGCCTCTCGCCCCTTGACAGCTGGGATAGGCTCCAGCACACCCGCGACCCAATTGGATTAAGCGGTTCAGAAAATGGATG
>JAVQJG010238276.1:0-21612 GCA_036024015.1 Craterocephalus amniculus | reverse complement strand
GACAGCACTGCGTACTGCAAAATCACATACTAAGCCATTGAGTACATAGTATGCTTAGTATACTCAGTTTTGGATTTTAAGTATTTAGTATGGAAGTATGCGATTTGGGACACAGCACTGCTCCGAGAGCAAGTCCATCAGCTTCCTCTGTATGTGAATAAAATGTTTGGCCGCAGAATGGTAATGGCTTTCCTGTTCAGCAATGACATCAGCAGAAATGGTAAATGAAGCTCAGCATATGTTGTGTTGTAGCTTTATTCTTCATCCTGCCATGTCAGCGCCTCTTGGCTGCTGGTGTTGTTGACTTCTGACTTGAAAGCTTTGGCACGCGACTGGTGTGGGGTGTGAAATAGACTATTACTGCACAGGTCACCGCCAGAGCTGACATAAGAAGAATCCCTGGATCAATCTTACCACGTGATTCTCTCACGTCCACAATAAAGCAACAACCCATAAAATGCAGAGCAGGAAACACAAACAATTGTTTTTCTTTCAGGAACTCTGCTGTCCACAGCCACGTTTCCTTGGTTACCGCAGCCGACCAAACCCCCTACTCACATATAGTTATGTGCTTGTAGATTAAATTTTTCAGCAGCATTTATATTGTTTTCATTCATTTTTTAAAATCATTTGCTCGCCTTACTTCAATAAATTTGTGTTGAAACAACTTTACAGTAACAAGGTAGAAACCAAAGATTTAAATGTTTGTAGTGACTGACTCTGTCCATCTTCCCTGCTCACTGGGTTGGGAATGTAATTCCACCAATTGAAGGTCTAAATCTTTACATCAGAGAAGTCTGGTGTGATTTCATCATCATTTCATTAACTGTGTTACTGACAAACCTGCACTGAGCTCCTGTTTGCTAATACAATGGTTTTAGTGGCCCACACCAGATGTTTCTGACCTCTGACGTGGATGAAGGGAAGATAGCTGTGGACCCCTTGGTTCAAAATAATTTCTCATGACAGTACTAAATACAACAGAAATGTGAAGGTGGCTTTGTGTTTATAGTAAACATACATATTCTGTACTTAAATTAAAAAAAACAAAAAAAACATTTGGGTTAGTGTTGAATGCACACACACACAGACATTCAAATATTATCTGCTCTGCTTGTAAGTCTTTTGTTGCTTCCATTTTGCAGGAGAGACGATGCGTATTGCTTCATCTGAGTTTGCTGATGACCCGTGTTCCTCCGTTAAGCGGGGTACCATGGTGAGGGCCGCTCGCGCCCTGCTGTCTGCCGTCACCCGCCTGCTCATCCTCGCTGACATGGCCGATGTCATGAGGCTGCTTGCTCATCTTAAAATTGTAAGTACAGTTTATGTGAATACTGTGTGTGTTTCCTGAAGTCTTTCATATACGGCTCTGTGAACTGACTGGTGTGTCAATAGGATGTAGTTCCTGTTTGATGTTTGTTGTAATGCCAATGTTCGGATAAGCTGCTGCGTCTTAGCTCCACACACTTGGTATGCTGTACAGTAATTACAATATTTTGCTGAGTAGTCCACATATACATTGCAGGATTTTATGACAAGCTATGGACATATTAACATGTAATGAGGCATGGAGTAGAATCCTGAGGGCACACATTATAAGTACCTTGGTGTGATGAGCTACACACACCGTAATCATATATTAGAACATAGATTTCCTGGCTGCTCTGTGGACATTGGTTCAGTGCGTTGTAAGAAAAGTTAATAGGAAATGTTAATAAATGAGCATTTGGTTTGTCAAAATGATGCCTTCAGACATCTTTTGCCTCTCAGTTTGTCCCTTTCTAGATCTGCACACACTTTTTTCCATTTTTTCATTCTTTGGTCCACAGATGGGCTTAACTGAAGCCTGCGCAAGCTCTGTCATCAAAGTCCACTTTACTTATCTGTCTGTCTTCTGTCTTTTCCATTGCAATTTCTGCAACTCTTTCATTAGGGTTAAAAAGAGTTTTACAATCAGTTTGCCTACAGAAAAGGCCAAGATGGCTAAAATGACACAGCTAATTTAGCCATTTTCAAGTCCAGTTGCAGTTAGGAGAAAAAACTATAGGGTGGAGAGGAAAAAATCAGAATAGAAAATTTCATCATTATTTTGCAGGTTATTTTACTCAGAAAATTAAATAAGTAACATGCATGGTTTTTAAGTCTTAATTAAATTAGAATTAAAAAAAAAGAATAAAAGAAAAAATAATTCTTCTATCAAATCTAATCTATTGATTTGTAGCTGTGTGCAAAGATATTTGAGATGATTGTGTTTGTGGCAGGTGGAAGAGGCTCTGGAGGGAGTTAAGAATGCTACCAATGAGCAAGATCTTGCCAACCGCTTCAAAGAGTTTGGAAAGGAGATGGTGAAGCTTAACTATGTGGCAGCCCGGAGACAGCAGGTAAGAAAGGAACTTTTATAATTCCTCTCATTCAAAACAAGAAAAACACAAAACATCACCGATATGAGTCTTGAGGAATTTCTGTTGAATGCCTCTATTAAATTATGCTCTTAATCTTGTATTTAAGGTTTTAACATTGCAATTTATGCAAATGGTATTTCTATACTGTGTTCCAAATTATTATACAATTTGGATGTAAGAGTCAAAAACATTTTCTATTAGTTTTTCAAATTAAACTCATGGGTGGCATTGCGTCTCAAGGCTCTGTAGATCATTGAAATCAATCTGAGACACATGTGATAAATAGTTTCTCAGGTGAGCCAAATTAAATGAAAACTGCTTAAAAGTGATGTTCCACATTATTAAGCAGACAACAGGATTCAAGCGATATGGGAAAGAAAAAAGATCTATGTGCTGCTGAAAAGCGTAAGATAGTACACTACCTTGCTCAGGGTATGAAAACATTGTATATTTCCAAAAAACTTATGCGTGATCATCAAACTGTAAAGAAATTTGTTAATTCAGAGCAGGTGAGTTTGTGCAGTTAAAGGCAAAATAAGAAAGGTTTTTGCTAGACAACTTCATTGGATCAAGAGAGAAGCTGCTGAATGGCGATTGCAAAGCAGCAAAGAGGCCGCTGAAGCCGCTGCTGCTTCTGGAGTCCCAGGAACCTCAAGATGTAGGATCCTGAAGAAGTTTGAAAGTGTGCTTAAAGCTAATGTTTGGTCACCCCTAAACAATGCTGAGAGCAGAAACGGTTGCAAATCTCAGGAATACACGTAAACAAAATTTCAAAGAGTTTTGTTTACCGATAAGTGCCATGCAACCCTAGATGGCCCAGATGGCTGGAGCAGCGGATGGTTGGTGAATGGCCACAATGTCCCAACAAGGCTGATACGGCAGCAAGGGGGTGTGGGGGGCATGTTTTGGGCTTGAATCATGGGGAGAGAGCTGGTAAGTCTCTTTAGGTTCCCTGAGGGTGTGAAAATGATCTCTGCAAAGTATGCAGAGTTTCTGACTGACCACTTTCTTCCATGGTACAAAAAGAAGAACCGTACCTTCCGACTAAAATCATCTTCATGCATGACAATGCCCCATCTGATGGTGCAAAGAACACCACTGAGTCACTGGCTGCAATGGGCATAAGAGGAAATATACTGATGGTGCTGCCACCATCTTCTCCTGACTACAACCCTATTGAGAACTTCTGGAGCATCATCAAGCAAATGATCTATGAGGTTGGGAGGCGGTTCATATGCAAGCAGCAGCTCTTGGATGCTATTCTAACATCCTGCAAAGAAATGAAAGCTGAAACTGTCCTAGAACTCACAAATTCAATGGATGCAAGGCTTATTAAAGTGATATATCAAGCAGAGGGTCCTATTTTAACATGTAACTGGATCTGTTTATTCAAGTTATTAATTAATTAATCAGAGATATTTTATGGTCTTGTAAATACAACATGTGACAATTTTGAGTTTCATATAGCCTAAAAAATGTCTTGAAATGCTGTTTTGTTTAATAATTTGGAACAGTGGACATTGAGTTATTTTTTGCATTAGTTATTTTTAAAAATACTGTTATTACGAGATTTGTTCAATGAAATTCGAATGAAACTCTAATGGCCTATGAATAGAAAATTATACTGACTGACATTTGCATCAATTATTCAGGAAATTTTGAGTGAAATATACTTTGCATAATAATTTGGAACACAGTGTAAATGGTTAGTGGTAAATGGATTGTACTTGTATAGCACTTTTCTAGTCATGTGACTACTCAAAGTGCTTTAACACTACATTTTCATTCACCCACACATTCACACAGCACCTACTGTATATTGGTACATACTGTGTGTTTTCTATGCATTCACACTTTTGATAGGCCCATTGGGAAGAAATGTAGAGTTTTAGCATCTTAGGGTGACAAAAGATTAACACCTAATAAGTAAAGAATTTTAGCTGCTTTTTAGTGCTTATTTGAACTTGAAGAGAAGGCTGTCAGTTTCTTTTACGTGGCCTCCATTACATGAAAAACTTTTTGTAAAAGTTTTCCTAAAAATGGCATGTTGGCAAACCACCGCGCTGGCAGGTTGTCCCTGAGCGAAGCAGTGAACTGAATTTTATCCAGCTCCACAGCTGCCGATCTGCTGACACGGCTGTAACTTTGTGTGTTTGGAACAAAACCAGTTCATCAAATGGGACATTAACTACTTTTTTTTAAAATGAGATTTTCTGAACTAGGTCTTATTTGAGCGTGCTCACAGATGGTTTTAAAAATCAAATAAGTGTGGGGATTTTTAAAGCAATGCTTCACAATTTTGGTCTTCTTCTTTGCAAATACTTGTTTTTCTGTTTTTATATATCTGCTCTTTTATTTAAGTTCTGAATACCAACTATTTTATAGTTATTACCTGAGATGCTCTGTTATCTTCTCAGGAACTCAAAGACCCTCAGTGTCGGGATGAGATGGCAGCAGCTCGAGGGGCTCTTAAGAAAAACGCCACCATGCTGTACACAGCCTCACAAGCATTCCTGCGCCACCCAGATGTGGCAGCCACTCGTGCCAACCGAGACTACGTGTTCAAGCAGGTCCAGGAGGCCATTGGTGGCATCTCCAGTGCCGCTCAGGCCACCTCGCCGACTGATGAGAAGCATGGCCATGCTGGTATTGGTGAACTGGCTGCTGCCCTTAATGAATTTGATGTAAGTCAACAAATACTTTGTTCTTCATTCAGACTGCTTTATTTGTCAACTCTATCTCCCAACTTTTACGCAATGTGAAAGAACTCTTTTTAAGGAAACAGCAAAGAAACTTCATTTTCTATTGCTTGATGAAGAGTAGGTCTATGTCAATATGACCTGAGAAGTTTTAGTCCTGTTGATGTGGACCCTTAGTCTTTCAGGTCACAATGATCCCAAGTGCTAGAAAGTATTTGAACTTCTTTTGTTGGCTCTTGAAAATGTACCACATTTGACCTGACAGCGGTTTCTGTTCTCTTCTGTGTTGGAGTGGCATTGTAGTGTAGGAAGGACACTCATTTTAGGACAACAATGTTCACATTGTTGACATAGAATATAGACATTTTAAGAGATCTAAATGCATCTTAAAGGTGGTTTAAACAGAAGTGGGGGCCACAGGTATCAGTCTGCGTTTCACAAGCATGTCGGCCAGGCATGTGAACTCCTAAGTTACTGTGACTTAAATGATCCACAGAAGGCCAGTGACATACGTTACCAGGGATATAACGGTGCATGTATCCATATCGGGATTTTTATGGTACAATGTGTTCGCTACGGAACAGAGGTGTACCAAAGTTTCCACATGGAAGAGTAAATGTGCTACACTGGTCTTTGGCTAGCGGATGTTATGTCTTGAAACTGTTCTATGAAGTAACCAGTGCTTGAGGACCCTCTTCTGTATTTTGAAACCTCTTGTGTGGGAGCGTTTTGCCTTCCTGGTGAAGTATGTGAATAGACAAGTGGATAAGATGAAAGCATGCTGTTAGACTTTTGCTGAGCATCACTCGAGATCCG
This sequence comes from Craterocephalus amniculus, assembly GCA_036024015.1. Classification (NCBI taxonomy): domain Eukaryota; kingdom Metazoa; phylum Chordata; class Actinopteri; order Atheriniformes; family Atherinidae; genus Craterocephalus; species Craterocephalus amniculus. Next base: position 15,695 of record JAVQJG010238276.1, on the reverse strand, counting down.
TTGTCCCTGTAGCCCCACCCCCTCCATAGCATTCTCGCGAAAAAAATTGCTCAAACAATTATTTTATTAATCAAACATGTCATAGCTTTCCATCTAATCTTATGTTACTTTATCTTTTAAAGCATACATACAATTAAACTTTTACTTTTAAAAGAAAACATTGAACTGTGGATTAAATAAATACTTGTACAAGTTTATTTTATTTTTCTTCCTGAGCCCTTTGTTTATTAGAAAGATGAATCCCTGCTACCATCTAGTGGCCTTGTATTGAAATTGAACATTCTATCATGATAACCCTTTTGCTATTAAACTCTTTTTTTTTTCTTTTTGGAGTTTATTCATGTTTACCACATATCTGATATCTTAATCCAACTCTAAACATACATTTTGGCCTACAGTTTGATTATTTTGTTAAGATTCAGTTTGTGATTGCATCTACATATGAGACATTTAGCTGACACATGCAAAACAACCTCAAATGAGGACTGCATCATTCACTTCAAGAACTATTAAGAAGTCATAGCAACTCAGATCTAGTCTTCTATTTTAGGTCTTCTTTTCCCCCAACTTTTCCGTAGACTATGGCCATCTTTTTTCAGGAGTCTGCTGCAAGTTTGGATTGCGCAGTATCCGTGTTGTTCCAGCTGCCTTGCTGTTTTTCCCTAAACTCTGCTAGAAGTTCTTCTGCAGCTGTTGTAGAAACCCTTTTAAGCTGCTTGGGTTTACTTCTTGAAGATGAAATGGCCATTTATTTCTACAAGGTCCTGCATGGTGTAAAATCCAGCATGGATCCATCACTGCATACCACCCTATACAATAGTTGCATTCAGTTATTGGATATGCAAATGAAAAGAAAAAGGTCATAATAAATGTCCTGGCCATTCTAGTGTTGGAAAAACAGTTTGGTCTGATTACAAACAAATTACAAACACAATTGTTGTCATATCATAGCAATTAGTACAGTGATCTGATGTTTAATTAATTACACAGCATCCCTATCGCAGTATCATGTAGCCAAATATTTCAGTTTTGTCATAAACACACAGCAATGATTTTATCGAGTTTAAGCCAAAAATATATATAAGAACAAATAATTTGCTGTCTGTGGGAAAGAACACCAATACGTATCCTCCTGCCCGTGCTCCAGCCTCTCCACTGTCAACTCTCTGACTCAGAGTCTGAGTCTGACTGTCCCTGGACCAGTTTGTCCTTGCAGTGATTGATCTGTACTGCCTGCCTAACAGTAACATATCAAAATACGTGACCGCGGTGAGAGGAGTCCTGGATGCAGCCGTTCTTCCAGTGTGAGGAGAGGGCAGCCAATGATCTTTTGGGCTGTGTTTATGACCCTTTTGAGGTGATGTCCTCTGAGCCACCTTGCAGTTGGTGGACCACACACACATCCTGTACAACAAGATGTACTCCACAGTGCACCTGTAGAAGGATACCAGCTGTCTTTGGGTGATGTTATTCTTTCTGAGCATCCTCAGGAAGTGCAGCCTCTGCTGAGCCTTCTTCAGTAGCTCAGAGGTGTGCACAGTCCAGGTCAGATCCTTCTCGATGTGGACTCCCATAAAGCTGAAGTCTTCCACCCTCTCCACCCAGTCCCTGCTGATTGACAGTGGTAAAATGTCTGTGTTTTTCCATCCAGTCAGCTGCTTCACCTCAGCCTTGTATGCGGACCACCCACTCCAGAGATGAGCCCCACAACTGTTTTGTTAGCAAACTTGATGATGATATTACTGTGGTGTGCAGGGGTAAAACCTGTATTCGCCCTGTAGGCAAACTGAAAGGAGTTAGCTACTTTAAGCACTTTATCGTCACCGTAGTGAGGGCTACTGGCTGGTAGTCATTAAGGATGGAGACGGTCTTGTCCACTGTGACATTACCTTTGCAGGTCTTGATGTAAAACACTGTGTATGGACACCTCTGGGTCTGGGTGTTTGAATATGTCCCAGTTAGTCCTGTCAGAGCAGTCCTGCATCTGCTTAGAGGCATCAACAGGCCAAGTTCTGACTGTCTTTATGATTTTGGGAGTAGTTTTCTGGAGGGGGATGTATGCAGGGACATGAGGTTAGACTGGCCATGTTGTGCTAGCTGTTTAGCCTTGTAGGCCAGTTTGATGTTGGAGTACATCTTGTCCAGTGTACTGGCTCCTCTGGTGGCACACTTAATGTGCTGTTGGAACTTAGGCAGAACTGGTTCTAAATCCACATAATTAAATTCCCTGCTATGATGTGGGCTGCATGTCTGCTCTGCTGCTTGCTAATGCTGTTGTATCGTAGTCTGCTGGCCGCATTAAGGTTTGCATTAAGGTAAATGGACTGTACTTGTAGAGCGCATTTCTAGTCAAATGACCACTCAAAGCGCTTTTACATGACATATCTCATTCACCCATACATACCTATTCACACAGCACCTATATTGAAACATACTTGGTGCTAATTATCTAACCAGTTACACACATTCATATGCCCGATAGGCAAGTCGGGAGGCAAGGTAGGGTTCAGTGTCTTGTCCAAGGACACTTTGACATGTAGCCGTGTGGAATCGAACCGCTGACCTCCTGTTTAGTAGGCGACAGCTCTATCCACTAAGCATTAAGGTGCACAGGCTTGCATTTCAGTCACAAACCCCAGGTCCGCGGAGCAGAGACTGCCCACTATCGCTGTGTCAATACACCAGCTGTTACTAATGTACATGTACACACACCCTCCTCTGCTCTTACCGGAGTCCTCAAAATTGTAGGATGAGATTTTGTCACAAAATAGACACATGATTTTTTTCACTTCTTTGCATGGTTCACATCACACTATTATCATATTAATATGGTCTCTACTTGAAAGTAGACTCATTTGGTGTCAGCCTTGTTTGCAGCAATGAACAACAACCAAAAAACTTTTAAATAAAGGCATTTTGACCTTGGTGTTCTACCTTTTTATTAAATGCAACTTTTGCCCACTTTCTGACAGTTAACATTGAACAGAAAGTTCTGTGGGACCTAACCATAGTCCAGAGTAAAATTGGTGAATTGTTATTTTACTTGTCTTTTCTCAAAAAAAGTTAAGAAGGGGAAATCTAAAGTTTTATTTCTGATAAAAGAAGAAAAGAAAAGCATTAGATTCATACTGCAAATTTTTATGTCCTTGCTTTGGTTGTCTCTGCATAGGATGACTGATGTAAATTAAAATGTCCAACAGCAACACTTATTGAACACACACTACAAGAATTACTTAATCTGTTTTTTAACATTATTTTATCTTTCTCTACCAGGCACAAATGTTCCAATTCCCCCTTATACCATTATAAGCCCACATGACCCCATACACCCAAGTGATACAGCTGTGATTGTTCAGATTTAGTAAACAGACTTTCAGGTGGTGATTAGTATCAGGTCTCAGTGTCTCTTTTATAATATTTTTGGGTTTTTTTGCCTTCAAAGTTGCTTATTAGCAGCATATGGGTGACATCTAGTGGTGATGGGTTGAAAGTACAACTTACTTCCAATTTCACTGGATTCTGTTGTGTTGAAATAGCAGGTTAAAATGTTTAGCCTACTATAATAAAAGAAATGAATGAAAATTTAAGCAACAACTTTATTATGCTAAAGTTAGAAAAAAAAACTCTATTTGACTTTGTTCTCGTTAAACTATTATGTATTTATTTGACTGATTCCAATGTTAGACCATAGCTAAAGCCTTGTCAATTTCAGTTTATTATGCAAAGCAGTACTTTTTTTTGAAAAGCAAAAGAAAAAAAAGTTTCATTCCACTCTGTTTGGCCAGCTGAAAACAGCAGTGAAACTATAGTAAATAAATTGGTCTTTGCTGTGCTTGTTGCATTTGCCTGAAGCCCGTGCATGTTTAATTCCCAGCTTACCACGGAGATGCAGACCCTGGTTAATAAACTGATATTCTAAGCTGTAAGCCACTGCATCAGGGTTTTGGTTCTGTTTGTAAGTGTGCATTCGCCTTCTTTTTGAGCACATGTATCATATTTCTTATCTGTAATTGGTGATGAAATGCACACTAACACACACAATATTGCGTGAAACTGCACTATAAATGTCTCAGCATCATTACCAACTTCTGAACACATTCTTGGTCCTTTTGTGTGTATCAGGTCATTCTATGTGCGGCTAAATTTATTGGTTGTATTACTTATGTGGCACTAGTCTTTGTACCAAGCCAGTATTTGTCCAAGATTGTCTCTTGACGACCCACTTGCAGTGTGTTGATGCGTACATGGCATGATTGCAACTCAGAACATGACAGATGCACAGACCAGTGGCTTTTCAAAAATGAATCTCTTTTTAGTGCCGGAGAGTTGTGAACAAGCATGAATGTGCTAATTTAATTAGAGAATCCGCGTGTAGAGATGGGCAGGCTGTACTCTCAGCTAAACCGATCATCATTTTGGCCAGACTATTAGTTTTGATTCATTTGTTCTCTACCCTGTTATCACTGATTCTCACACCCTCTTCATCTCAGGCATCATGAAACATTTTAGCCAATGAGAAACACAGATGCGATTAAATAACACAATATATCAAGTTCACACTTAGAAAATATTCTCCATTACACTTTAAACAAGTATTGCCATTTTTGACAGAATTAAATAACACAGAGTAGCTCTAATCTCCTCTGTCTTTATGTCCAGAATGTGTAATTATCTTTAGAAATGGGGAGAATATAGATAAGTGCTATGTAACTTTTTTTTTCTCGAGTACCAAATTGTGTCCTCAATCCTGACAATTACTAATTAATATCCAGTTAGCGTACAGTCTTTCAGTACAAACTGACAGCCTCATGGCTACGGACCCTTTCTAAACTTTTCTAGTTATATTTATATTCCGTACATGTTACACCCAGCACATTTTCCCTGCATGAGTAAAACAGTTGTGCCTCCCAAACATTACCAAATCGACATGCTGTGAAATAGTTTCTCAGACTGAGGCTGTATTGGCAGATAATTTATCTTGAATGATTCATATAGTGACAAAAAAATCAGGGAGAATAATTCTTGATCTGGTCATCCATAGCAGGTTGCATGTAGCTAAATTAAATAAGGAAATAATGTTGGGCTCTACAGGCCCTGACTTAGTACTGTGCCTGACTATAAAGGCTAGTTTTTAAACGATGTGCACAGAAACAGGTCTATAGGGCAGTTTATGAAAAAGGCAGAAAGGGGAATAACCTCATCTAAACTTCTTTTTTTCTTCTTCTGACATCCACAATTACAGTAGGTTTCTGAGATATTAGATTGGTTGAGAGAAAATGAAGGTCAGTATCAGCTCAGTTTACTTAATTTCAGCATCATTTGACCTATACCAGAGAGGCTGACGTTTTCCCTTATACCTTTTAGAGTGCCTTATCAGACATATCAGAGAACTCCTTTCCAGAATGCTCTGAACACAAAATGAACATATAAATTATGGATTTTTTTTCCACAATATTTTAAGTAATATTGGATATGTAACTGTTTATAGTCACTGTCAGGGCTGATTTTAAGGATCTCTGTGTTGTTGTCAGAGTTAAAGTAATGTGTATCAGAATCACACTGAAGCAGGATAGTCTACTGATTGTTAACTTAATTAGCTTTCACAGATGTTTCATCCTACAGGACAGAATATGGCAGGGATGCGGATAACTAGGCTTATCGCTCTTTTACATTACAATATATTTGTAGACATGTATTTAAAGACATGGCATATAAAATACAGTTGTAAAAATCGCCCTCCTCTAACAGACTTAGACTTCTTTCACTATTTGCATAAATGAGTTATGTTTTCTAAAGGCAAATCTGTCACTATGAGCCATTGCCTGTTCAAATGTGCACCGACTTTGACTGCTTCCCTTTTTATACAAACAGTTTCCAGCGACACTTAACAGTATTAGAATGGATGTTTCTGTTGCAGAGACATGCGGATGTGGTAAAGTCTGAAGAGCATTTGAGGATGGCCACCTTTAACTTTATGCTGGAGGAGCTCTATCATGTTGAAATGGAAGTCTGTATTTGGAGATAGAAACTCGGGGGGGGGGGGGGAGTCGAGGCCCTGCGGGAATGTTGGTAAAGACATACTGTGGTGTACACTTAGATTTAGGTCACTGCATTAATACACAATGCACCAGTTCTATTAGATTTACTGACTTAAAGACACCTCAAATACATCTTAGAAAATATTAGCACTGCTGATATACCTGCCTGATCTAGGCCATACACATGCACATGTACCAGTGTGCATTTCTGTTGCTCTCTCTGAGCATTTACATACAGGTCCGATAGAAAGCTGCTGTTCTCGCTGTAACTGCAATGCATATTTCAATATGCAAAAAAATCTCTCTTTATCTTTGTCATTCGTATCACTTTGAGCCTCTTTATTGTTGTGCAGCCAAAAGAGAGCAGTACTTTATACAGCCTTTTATACTGTGACTCTTAATCTTTCCTGCTCCATCACACTTATTTTGATGTGTCACACAAAGGCAATGGCATCACAAATGAAGAGCAGCAAAGTAAGTACCTCTCAAAGAGAGCTTCTTAGTATAAAAAAATACAAGATACACTATGACTTGGGGAGTGTGACTGAGCTAGGAAGAGCCTGTCAGTATAAGTATGAGTTATGAAAGACCTTCGTTTTATTCCTCCGCTGTCGCTGCTGCCTTCGATTAGATGAGCCAAGAATCGTGGTGAATAGATGGGGTGGTGTCTTTTAACATAATTGTGATTGCATCAGGATGATTGCCTCGTCCTCAGCTTCCATTCTTCTTCCTCAACCAGCAAATTAAATTTGTCTCCCCCTGAGCGTGGATAAACTATTACATCTTTGAATTTGGAAGTTTTTCCTTATTATTATGTCAAGTTTGGCCAAGTGTGATGTCCTTTGTGTGTCACATCTGCTTTGTGCCGCTCCGTGCAAACAGGTGGTCAAAGGTGCAGCTGTTCAAACAAATTAGCCTCAGCTTCAAAGGACACAGTGTGTTCATACAGTGGCCAGCAGATGGCAGTGTTTATTTATGTAGCAAGCGTGTCCATCTTTTCCCTCCCTTATTCCCCACCCTCTCTCTATCTTTTCCATTTTTATCCCCTTTTCCTGCACGTCCTTAGAAACAGAGATTTTCAGTCGTGCAGAGCAGCAGTCTGCGTCACCCTGTATATTTTTTGCCATTAATGAGATTAAAGCTATTTTCTGTTTCTGTTTCGATGCATGTTGATCCCTGAATGACTCTTAGTGCCTGCATGTTTGCTGTTCACACACACATGGTCAAACATAAAAACACCTTTCATTCACGCAACTCTGGTAGAGTGTTGCCATGAGCCGGCAGCAGGAATCCAACTCACTCTGGATCATTTTACCACGGTTTGTATTTCCATCTGCTTGTCCTCTGCAGTACCTCTCTCGCTCTATTTTTTTTTTGGTGCGTTATTCAGCTCTTTTTCCCTTCCCATCCTTTTAATTCTCTCTGTTTCTCTTTTTGTCCTCATTGTCTGCAGCGTTTTGAACCACAGACATGTTTGAAATGCTAGCATGCTCGCATACGTACTCTGAGCCCATTTGGTAGCAGTGTTGTATTTCTGGGCTGTTCTCCCCCTCCGTGTATTTCCAGGTCTGTAGTCTGACTGCAAAGCACACGCTGGTCCTCACTCTGTATACATTACAGGCGAACTATAACCGGATTTACTTGATAGCTCAGGGAAGGCGTGCATAACTCCCAGCCCTTTAAATCTCACTGTAGCAAGAATTGCCTCCAAGTTTAAGTGGCTACGCAGTGCTGCATGTGTCCATATGCATTAATGCAGGTGTAATTTGATACATTGATATTTATTGGATGATGCACTCTTTACAGCTAGTATGGATATTCCAGTAAACAGATGGCAGAACATGGGGAAGCTGATCTTTCTCTTTCTGTCTCTTTAACTGTATCACACGAATATGATGATAAATTGCATTTTTTCCCATTATTCTCTTGCCAGTGTGATAGATACCTTCATCTGGCAGTGTGAGCAACACGTACAATAGATGAAGTTTTCATTGTTGGTATAGCCTATCCACAGTGAGCGCATAGTGATGACCTTTCGGCGCGTTGCATTTGTGTATGAGATACTGCTGGGCTAGCTTCAGAGACGCTGGCTGGGGAGCAACCTGAGTCTCTAATGTATGTAGATGTATTCCTAACTGAGGGATAGCTTTCTTGGTAATTGCTATATCAATCTGTGCAGTCCTATCCTTGCTGTCTCATTTCAGGCTCTTATTTCTCTCCCACTTTGCTCTCTCCTCCTCTCTCACAAACACTCCTTCCTTTATTTCGAGCATGCACGTGTTCAGTAGTGTGTCTTGATCCCACATAACTGGCGACACTTTGATGGGGAAGGTCAGGCATATACATGCACAGATGCCCAATCATGTCGAGATGCACGAAGGCTCAAAATATTAATATAAGCACTGAACACAATGCCAAGGACCAGAATTATTGACAGGGACCCTGTTGTGCTCAATAAACCTCTACTCCTGCTGTCATTTTCACCTTGGCTGAGCCACGTGTTAGCCCAGAGGTATACCTCTTAATTGCAACATCCTCCGCCTGCCGATTGCAACACTGCCTCGTTTCTCCATGGACAGATGCACCTGTCAAGAGAAATATGAATAGGGGAAGTAAGCTGAAGTAATGGGACATGACCAGAGAGAATGGAGAAGTATCAGTTTGTTTGTTGCTGTGCAGTAATTAGCCACTGGCCGGCCTGTCTTGTCGGTGGTAAGGCAGGAGGGAGGGGCGGTAGGAGTGGAATTAGAGTGAGGAGAGTTGGTGAGCAGGATCCATACTCGTTAAGAGTCTAAGCTTATACTCCAAGGCCCATTGTGCTCTTCCACCCACAAACTCAGTTTGCAGCTTCCAGGACTTCCTCGGCTCGGCTTATTTTCACTTATAGATTTAGTCTTGCTAGATTAGACAAAGTGACTACCTAGCAAAGGCACTTTGGCTGTTTGAATTCATGTATCTGCACGCTCGCACACGGCACTTCGGATGTTTATTCTAACTGCGTAGTGTTTCAGATTTCATGTCTGATTAAAGCTGCAATCATTTTGAGTTTGACATGCCGTTAAGACTACATTATTAACCACCCAGCTTAGGAGTGAATGTTTAAAACAATTGCCAGGTATATAAAAAAAGCTTGTAAGATCATGAGAAAATGAGCTTTTCTCTGTGCTCTGAGATGCTGGAGGCCCTTTCCGCTATGGATGCTGATAGATAGATCTCACTCAGACCAGCTCAAATGATCCACACTAATGGGGCAAACAGAGCAGAGCTTATTTTGATTTAACAGAACTGCTGAGATGTGAAATCACAAACACGTACTAAAGATAATAAATATTTGGTCACCTTCCAGTGTAAACTAATAAACAAAATGTAGAAATTGGTTAATTTACATTTTTTTACAGTGGTAGTTTTCTACTGATGATGCAGATGAACTGTCAGCCGATGCTAGCAGAAGACTAGCAGTGTATCCATTGATCCCAGGCGTCCCTGGTAAGTTTGTGAAACTCCTGGGTGAAACATAAATTTGGTGTGGTTAACTCCTAATCTCTGTCATGCAATATTACATTTTCACAAAGATGATCCATGGTGTGTAACCACAAAACCACTATAAGTTTGAGTTGCCCATTCAGTCTACTGGGGAAAAAAGGCTACTCCTCTCAGCTGCTTGTAACCCATCCAGTATCAGCAGCTGTTTTTTAGCTTCACTTTCTACAAAGGAAAAGACTTTTCTTCTCTATTTTCATCGAAACTTTAAGAATCCTAATCTCCACAAATCCCGTCATGCACTGAACACAAATTTCCACAATAAAAGCAGAACAATTATCTAGCAGTCAAATTCATGGGAAGATGGCCCAGTGTCTGTACAAAGAGTAATACATCATGTTTTCATTTAACTTGATGATTAAATATCTGCCCACTATGTCATGGAGCCATAGTTTCAGGCTTGCCCTGAAAGAAACCTGTAGAGAAATTGGAAAGGCAAACGTTCAACAATCCTGTTTCAGCCTTTAACATATTTAATGCAACTGTGGTAAACCCATATGAAACATTTCCATTCAAAAGTGAATTTGTGTAACATTTATAGTGTTATCTATCTTTGAGTTATGTCTGGTAATGTAAAGCCTTTTTAACATCTTCACTGAAAATGTTTATTGCAATACAGACAGACATGCTGTCCTCTGAAAAACTAACAATGACTTTACTCAGGACAGAAGCAACAGTTGAATACTGACTGTCTGAACATTGGGTCGATTTGATCAGTCTGAAGGTCTTTATGAAAACCAATTTTGTAACATAAGGACAAGATAAACAAGAATAACAAGTGGACTATCTTCATAATCTAAACATTTACTTGAGTTCTACTCCACCACAAAACAAAACTTTGGCCATTTTGAGCATCTGTTTTTCCAGAGTAGAGCTAACCCAACAGACCACACCATGATCAACATAACTAAGAACCTCAGATGTTCCCAAGTGGCAGCAAAACACTATAACCTGCTGACATTTAAGACAAAAAACATGCAGAGCTAAATTTAGCCTACAAGTAATTTTTGGTCTTTTTTTCTACTTTTTCATTATTCTTTGCTCTTTTTCTTAGCAGGGGGACAAAACTGGGCAAAAATGTACAAAGATAGGATGGATTGACAAAGATTGGAAGCACTTTTCCTTTCTTTTCTTTCCCTTTCTTTTACAACCATCCCCTAAATTAAAGGGCAACAGCCACCAAAGTGAAATACCTCACAGCATCTTCAAACCTTTCTCAGCATAAAACTCAGGGGACTTGATTTCTGAGTGGGTGCATCAAATTACTTCTTTTCTTTTCTTTTTTAGTATCTTGCCTTGCTGTCAAGGTCTCCTCTGTAAGAGCCTCAAATGCCTGTTTGCCCACTCAGCTCTCCTGGATGGATGCGGGGGCACACCAGCTCTTGTACAGTACATGTACTGTGTCCATGCACACAGACACGCCGTCTGTGTTACACCACATCGTCTGGCGTCACCTAAAGAGACAAAGGCTAGGCCTTCAGAATGCACTCTCCTCCGGTGAAATTTGTCTAGTGTCATGAAGCTAAATGCATGAACAGAGAAGGCTATCGGACAATATCTCTGCTTACGGTTGATTTTTCCATCCTTGATGGTCAGACAAAGCAGCAGTTCCCTGAGAGAAGCTTTGACTTTCAGAATTGCATTATTAACTCCCACACATCCTTACTCTGACAAATACTATGGACATACAGTAGAAACATACAAGCTAAGATTTTTGCCACGTTATCTGACTGAAAAGTTACATTGAATCTCAAAAAATATCAAAATGATAGTTTGTGAACTGTTTGTCTGATATTTAGACAAGCTCCCTATCTAAGGCCTGACTGTAGTTTCTTTATATAATGCTACAAACATTTTCTGGTTTCAACATTTATATGGTCACAAACTAAATCAATTCATTTTTCTGCTTGAAGCCAATTGGTGCCCTTTTTTTTTTTAGTAAGCTAAAACCAGTGTAAAACTGTGTGGTTACCTTACAAAATAAAGGATTTCACACAATAACTGTTTTATAGACTTCGTGTTTCATCCAGATAAATCCAATTTACCAAAACAAACATTGTAGGCCTGAATCAGGGCCTGTAATCAATAGGAAACAAAAACCAAAACCGTCATTATACAATTAATATAGTGGTTTATGTAGCATTTACTTATTTTATAACTGTATTTTATATAGTACTTAACAAAACAGGTTGCCTTATAGTCTTAAGAATGAGGGGGCCTTTTGTTATTTGAACAACACAAGAAGCTAAACCTAGGAGCATAATCAAAATTCAGCATCAGTGTTGCACTGCTTCACATATGACTATGGCAGCGGAGGAAAAAGTAGTTCCTACCAGTGGGGTTTAATTTACCAGAGGTCTTAGTAGTCATTTTACACTGTATTCCAGCTTGTGCCAAACGTCAACCTGAATTCCATAAATGTTTGGACCTTTTTTTTTTTTTACATTTGAAAAAAACATATACAAATAATAGACAAATGTTTAAACTGAGAAATTGGACAATGTTATTGACAAATCGAGCCCCCTTCAAGCGAGTATTACATTATCTTTTTATCCACCCTTTTACTGATTGGAGAGCCTCTGCCCATCTATTCTTTTAGGCAGCCCTGCCTCTCTAGGACATCCCTTTTATAGCTAATCATGTTACAGACCAGATATCAGTGAACTTAATTACTTGCTGGATGTTCTTCCAGCTGAATCTGGTTTTAACTTTCTTGCTTTTTCATCCATCTGTTGCCCCAGTGCCAACTATTTTGAAACCTGCAGCAAGCATCACATTTGACAAATACAGTAACATGTTTTGGTTCAGTCATCTGATATGTGTGTTCTGTTGTGAATAAAATAATGCTTCATATGATTTGAATCATTTTAAGTGTTCATTTTCTTCAAATTCAAAAGACATTTTTGACAGGGCGTACATGTTTACTCCAAATTCCTGAAAAAAGTTGATATCCTAACATAAAAATTGATTGTAGAAAATATAAAGCTGGTATTAGAGGTACCGATATTTCAGTGTTGATCTATTGCTAACAAATATTCATTCTCCCTTGCAGGATTATCAGTCTGACAATCTAAAGTAAAAGTGCTCAGAAAGTTAGTACGGCACTTAGAAACTCTTTAATTTCTCCCTCTGTCTTCCATAGTGGGAGAGATGCGTTATATATCTGATCTATCTTCGAAAGATGCACTAATGCATCAGTTTAGTTGTGTAAATGAACAGGATTGTTAATAGGCCAATTTAACTGTTTTGAGATAATGGAGAGCTTTGTGGAAGTATGTCCAGAGCCCTGCTCTCCAGATGCTAACCAGGCAAAACCAGTTTAGAGTTATGTCTTCACATGGGACTTCAAAAACATTCAAAAATGTAACTTTATCTTAATTCCGCTATGTGCAGTGTATCTTAAACTCTCATGAAGGACTTATATGGTATATCATTACAGCAATGCCAAATGCATGTTCTCATTAAATTCATGTTTTTCATTTGTTTTGGGGAAATTTTCCTTTTAGACACTGTTTGAGTGATATTGTGCAGACTCAAATGACCCATTTCCTCTCATCTAGATAGTTGTTACTGTCAAGATTTATTTTGCAGCAGTGAAATTAGCATTTCTCTTTCATAATCAGGCGTTACCAACATTTATGTCTTCATCTTGTTAGTTCCACATCTTTTGCCTTCATCCCTTCTCAAATGTTTTCAATCTTGTAATGGAGTCTACTAATGCATTCACTGAGTGTACATGTCACTATGTGCAGCTGTTCTTGCACTTTCAGCTTCAATGGCATCCAACAGCAAAATGTTTCTTGGCTGAAGGTTTTGAGCTTCTTTTGAACCCTGTGTCTTTGAATATGAAACTTTTGAAAACAAAGCTTCCTCACTTGCCAAGCTAACTGGCTGCCTGCTTCCATCCCCAGTGGCTTTCCACACCGATATAAATGCCTAGTCTCACATTCTCATATAGCTAATCATTTGAACTCCAAGTGAACAATTGAGCTTTGAATGCCTGATTGAAAATCTTGAGTATAAAGACCATAATTCAATCGGCCCATTCGGATGCAGTTTCACTGTTCAGTTTCTCGTGCTGCCCAAGTAGGAAATGAGTGATGCAGAAATGATTATTTTTGTCTCTAAAGTTAACACTAAGCCATCACATAAGCAAGGCTCAAATCTCACCTCTAGAGGTGTGTTGTTGCGCTCCAAGTGTTACAGCTGCCCGGTTGTAATGACATGAAAATGTAGAACTGTCCTTTGCTCACATTACGTCATCCATGAAAGCAGAGGAAAAAAAGAAAAATATAAAGACTCATGTTTGTCTCAAAAAGGGGATATTTTCAAAAAGTTTGAATCTAATTAAATTGTTTTTGTTCAAAGTTATTCCACATGATTTAGTCAAACTGTATTATAATGCTGATTATATGCTGCATCCCAGTGTGCAAACCATACCACGGGATTGGGGGGGGAGCCGTGGTGTGCGTGATAGTACCTTAAAAATATTTCTTCTGAACCCTTCTTGCAAAGACCACTTGATGATATGGGTAAACATTCCCCGCGTATCACCCACACATACTACGATGCTTGCCGTACAAAATCCATTGAGCAAGCAGAATAGCGACCACAGAGGCTGTGAGTCATCAGTCTTTTTCATCTATCAGCTTTTGTAGAATTTGTTAGGCTAACTTGCTTCCTTTTGGACACTGTGTATCCTAATTAGCTAAGATTGCAAGTGTGTTAGCTGCACATTTGCTTAATTCATTTTGGATTTAACTTAGAAAAGTTGAACTTGCAGCGCTGCCAGGCTTCAGTGGTCACAAAAATAATAGCATCAATAGTGATTGAACTAGGCTATGGTGAATTTGTGAGTAATCATGACTTTACTGTACTATAAGTATTATAGAGACCCCTAAAATTTAATACATTGTGTTTCTAGGGGAGCTCATGTGGCATTAAGGCTCCCCCTTGGTTCGCACCCTGCTGCACCCAATAATAGAAAGAAATGCGATTGGGGTGGGAGAGCTTGGTGGATGCTGGTATTTGATTGATTCTGTGATCTCAATCTTCTAAAAAGGCAGTTCATGTGCCAAATTATTTCCCAATGCTACTGTCTGAGCCTGTCAATTAATGTGACCACATGCAGTTCAGACTTGGCTGTGCCTAGACTGATACATAAATGTCACTTGGCCAGACCTAGTAAGACTCCTGTCAAAAATTGCTATGGAAAAGCACCAAAGTATTCATTGAGACGTGACCCTGACACGTTCAGGTGGTTTCAGATGAATGGAAAGCAGTGCATGTCTAAAAGAGGCTTTAGATTCAGCAAAGTGAAATAAGGCAAGATGGGCAGGAGGATAAAACAATCCTGCACTTCCAATCTGTCTTTAAGAGTCTGATATGTCGGTCACAGCTTTGACTGCACTCTGAAGGATAGTAGTATTAAGTTCTCGGATTTGCTCTGGTTGTGAACTTTCTTCTCGCATGCAGGCAACCTATTGGAGTCTCACACTGTTGAGAATGAAAACATACCTCCAGCACATAATTACATTCATCTATATTTTCATCCTACATGATTTTGCTCTACCTGACCCAGATATAACCCTTGTTCCAAAGAGAGGGCGAAGAAAAAGGCTATAATTTAATCTTGTTTACGTGTGTATTGAAGTGGGGAAATGCTGTGAAGTTAGAAATATAACAAGTTGAAAGACCTGTTTGACATGAAGCAATAACAAAGACTGATGGACAGGTGATGCAATCCCATCAAATGGTCATCTTTTTTTTAGATACTCACACAGAAAGAAATGAAAGAGCTTGTCTGGATGTACCAGTGAACTTCAGTCTTTTTTCTTTTGTGCCCACTACTTGTGTCTCGACCACAATGAGTGTAATCGTATGATATTAGCTAGAGCTGTAACGATACCTACAAAAGTATCGAAATCTCGATACTCACAGCCTCGATCTGTGTCATTGTCATGGGAGTCGGTATCGCGAAATGTTCATAACCTTAATTCAGTCATCTCCACTACACTGGCTGTACCACCCCGTCATACAGCAAGAAACACATGGAGTATTATTAAAAATCATGGGACACTGCCATAAGTTGTCAGATGAAACGAGGCGTTTTTGGTT
>JAVQJG010238269.1:0-14012 GCA_036024015.1 Craterocephalus amniculus | reverse complement strand
ATGTTAGTTAAAGCCTAACATTTTCGACTTTAATTCTTAAAAATACACTTTATATTGATTGTTAGTTGCATCTCAACCTAAAGTGACGAATTTCTTGAGCCCAGAACAGTTTTTTAAATGTGTGTGTGTGTGTGTGTGTTTCTCCTGTTTGTCAAATAATAAGGCAGAAACGAAGGACTTCAAGGACGCGTAGACTTCAATTTAATCGAAAAGGCTCAGAGTGGGGTGGAAGAGTGACGCGCAGGGGAGAGAAGTTCATTATTGTGCTGAAAAGGAAACCAATGGCTTTCATGGTTGCCAAGGCAACCGGCCTTTCTTTTGCCGCCAGACCTATGATAAGGTACTTCACAGCATTAAGCACAATTATTGCAAGGTAAAAGAGGGGTGGGGGGGGATTGCTTTCCAATGCTGATAGATATATTGATCGGTATGGTGACTCGTGAAGGGAGCATGCTCCAACTGCTTTACCTGCCTGACCTTCTGCAGCCTCAGAGGAAACCTGATGATAAGGATGGTAAGGCCTTTGTAGTACTGTGGACATCAGCCGCTGCTCCATCTTCTCTTGAGCTGATCTCATGAGGATGAAGATGAAGAAAGATGAATGTTTTTGGCAGGAAACTCTGAAAGGCTGCTAGTTTTTCTGGCTTCCTCTCCAAAATGGCTCATAAAATCAGTACTAAACTCCTTCAACTTCCGATCATAAGTGCATCATTAGAATTTTTTAAACTTTATGGCAAGTGACCCTGCTTGCTTGTTAACACAATGACGGTCGGCCTCGGTAGCTTTGAGGTCAGCAGTCGGAAGTCCAGACCATTGGGGGCCGTTTGTCAGTGGCAATATGCTTGGTATTAGGATGGATGATTAACATGGAGCAAGATGTGTGTGTGTGTGTGTGTGTGTGGATGTGAGTGTGTTATGAGAAGTGTATATGTGTGTGTCTGTGTGTACCGGGGTGGGGGGCAAAATTGTTTTAACCCCTATTACACCAACTGCATGGCACTCCTCTTATCTGGGCTGCTGCAGCCACTCATTAATATTCTGTACATATGGCAGTGCTTTCTGTATCATTGTCTATTAATGGGAGGGATAATCACTCATTCAATTATCAGGCAGTCAGCAAAAGACCAACTGTGCCTGCACAGCCCCGGTTCACACCGTGGCACAGCCCAAAACAGAGGTGTGCCAGTGAGAAGGTGAGAGTGATAGCAGGGATTACAACATATTAGCTACCTTAATAAGTCGGGCTCCAGGAATCAGGGGAAGCAAACAGGGATCCCTCTGTGAACAAGAAGTATGCCTGAACTTTGAGGTGACAAAGCAGAAGAGGATTGCCCCTTCAACCTGCTTCAACTTGAAAGTCACCATCTGTGTTCCAAGGATGTTTTTCCAGCTAATAGCAGGAAAACACCTTTAAAAGCTGCTATAGACCCTGACAGCCTAAATGAATAAAGCTTGAAGCCAAAGATCCGTGAAGCGATCAAATGCAGCACTCATCCCCGTTGATCTGAGCTTTATGGCCTCAGGAGCTCACGAGGCCTGCCGCCAGGCTACCGAGGCCACGGCCTGGAAACAAGCGGGGGTGTGTGATAAAAGTGGGACCTCTGGCTGTTTTGACCCGGTGAGACCTTGTTGAGTCAACACGTCCGCGCCCACAGACGGAGGCAGAGGAGTGAGGAAGGACGGTTGGAATTAGGTTGTGCAGTTATCCAGTGAGTTTCCTGAAGAGGCAGGTCATGAGACTGTGAGCACAGAGCTGTTCCCCGAGCAGAGGTGGGGGGGTGGGTTGTAAGAAAACGAAGGTGAAATGTTAACAAAAATCTCATAAAATACAAAAAAAATAAAAATCTGTAGTTTGATATATTTTCGCAATTCGAATGAAGCGAAGGCGGCTGAGGCTGCGGAAGGCCTTTGTTGGAGGTCCCATTTTCTCCATCGGAGCAGCGCGCTCACAGGGTCAGCGAAGTTACGAAAGTAATTAAAGCTTGGTGATTCACCGCCTGCTGCAGAGAAAAGAAAGCAAGCTGTCATTCTGATTTACAAAAATAAATTACAATTTTAATAATGGGGGAGGATGGGGGTGCAAGAACGTCTAGAGCATGGTGAGTTGGGTTGGAGGCGGGGTGGTGGGCCTGTTAGGTTGGAGGAGGGGTTGAGGGGGTTGCTGGCTGCCTACTTATCAATAGTTGCAATTTTTTTTCTTTTTTTTGAAACCGCATCGGTAGTACATTGCGAGAGCACAAGTGCCCTTAAAAAAAGAAAACCCTGGAACATTAACATACTGATTTCATGCGCATGGCAAAGGGCCTGAGCCAATATCAGAGAGGACTCAGCAGTCCTATTGTCTGCCGGGACTCTGGTCCCCTCTGATATGAAAATTCAATTATTTTATAACTAGATCTGGCGCTGCGTTTTGACAGTCGACGGCAGCGCCTTGCCAGCTGCATCAGCGCGGGGGACCAGAGGCTCCTGATAGCGAGAGGGAGGCCTTTCAGACACTGACATGTTTTTGGGGGACAAGATTGCCTAAATGTGTTGCATTTAAGGACTGAAAGTTAATCTAATGCACCGCCATTATCTCACTCAGGTAATTCCAATACCGTCCTCAATCTATGTTTACGCTCATGCGCGCATGCTTGCACAGCCATTCATTCTTAGGCACCTTGAATCTGATTCTGGGGCTTTCTGAATCCAAACAGGTAATGTGTTTATTTTGCTGCGCCACATCCTTTCAGCAGGCTGGAAACTATGTGAAATAGGAAGTTTTTTTTCTTATAGACCTCAGCAGTTTCTAGATAGTAGGAGCACACACAAGGGAAAACACATCCAAAATGAGACAGTGCTCTGTGTCAAGGGACCTTCTTAAAGAAAAGTTTGAGTATATAATAATTACTTTATACAGAGTTATTTCTACTTTAGTGCCAAATATGAATGACACATTTCCCCAAATGCCCCCCTGAAGAATAAGAGTAGTTGCAGATTTATTTAGCTGTGAAGTATAACTTCCTGCATGGTCATGTAATTATACAAGGGTACACAGCAAAACTTTTAATGCTGGCCTATTTTCCTGGGTTGGAGGGACCGATCCTTTTATTACCTCTGTAGCTCATTGTTCGTGTTCTGAGGGGAGTCTGTTAAGATTAGGGAACAGGAAGCAGCCCCCCTGGTATGGCCCTCTCTTCTCAGACCTTACTGTGTTGTGCTTATTAACCCGGCCTGGGAGAAGACGTACCTGCCTTCCCCTCATTAGGCCGCGGTGGAGTGCGCGCTCAGCCGGCTGAAGAATGGAGCATTAATTAGTATTCTCTGCAGGGGGAACTGCCATTAGCACTTAATTAGCTGTAAGAGTCCCATTCAGCTGGGCAGCCAGTTAGTGTCCAACACAATATGTTCTGTGTGTTTTTTCCTTGGAGTAAAATATTGACCAAGGCGCTTGTTTGTCCGTTCGTTACTTCAGCTTCCTCATCGATTTTGTGTCATTTTCTCGTCTTGTGCAGCGAAGAGATGCAACGGCTTGTTTACTTCCAGGCTTAGGTCTGCTTCATGTGTCTGTTTTTGCTTGGCTACTCGTAAAAGAAAAAGCAAAAGAAACTCCTCGGCACACCAAAGGCCTGTGTTCCCATGTCAACACGCCTCTGTCCTTATCTCTGTAAGATTTAACTCTGTCCTCTCTCGGCTGTTGACCTCTATAAATGCGTCTTTTTCTCGTCTGCCCGGGGTGGCAAAGTGGGCGATTCAGGTGGATTTAGGTCAACTTTTCCGATCAGGCTCGGGGAAGTTCTTTGATCTGCTGAGTAGACATTCATTTCTTTTCTTTTCTCTGTGTTCTCTGTCCAGCACCGAAGAGGACAAGGGAGGTTGTTAACCCACCTCGGTCCACTCCTTGGCCTCACTGGTTCTCACTTCCTCTGCACTCACCCTTCCTCTCTTCCCCCACCCTCCCCAACAAGCACTTTGAGGCGGACAGTGCAGAGGTACCTTTCACTTCCAGCAATCTGAGAGGCAGAGAGCTGTCATTTGCCAATTTGGCTTGAATGGGGCGGACAGCGGATTGAATGTCTTTTTCCCACCAGGCTGCACCATCCAGACCAGCAGGGGAGGGAGAGGGATGCAGGGAGCGGGGTGTAATGCTAGAGTAAAATTAGAGCTTTGATGGCGGCTAATAGAGTGTGATGGGTGGCGCTGACGTGGATTTTCAGAACAGACGCCACAGGTTCCTCATATCGTTGCCTCTCTCTGTCGGACACACCTGTAAGATTACGCCAGCCCTCTGTCCTTTCTCAGAGCTGTGATTTCACCCTGATCAGTGTAATTAGACGTCGCTAACCCCAAGCCCGTCTATGTCGAAGGGTCAGGGTGGTTCTGTTTCTCACACTGAAACATAGAATATACTATGAATATAATATCATAGGGAAACGAAAAAGACCCAAACTAAATTCTGGTTTCTAGCAGACGTCCTGCACTTCAGCTGCATGACGACGTGACTTGCCTGAGATATTTTCTGGTTGCCTGCGTATTTTGTTGAAAGATATGCGGCCTTCTTTGAACTCAACACAAACAGTGATTTCTTTTTTACAATACTTGTGAAGGAAAAACAGTCATTTCCTCAGCAAATGTTACTTCAATATGTCTGTGGATAAGGATAAAACATGGTGGCCTTTGTCCTTTACAATCTGAAGTTTTGAAGATCATAACACTATATTCATCTATAAATATAGAATATTTATAGATATAGAATTATTGTGTATTTGATGCCAACAACAAGTTCCACAAAAGATTGTTAGAGTTGTAATAAGACTTTAAAAGTTGCACGAAGCACGAAGAAACGTAACTAAGCTACCTTCATGGCAATAGGCCAGAAACATTGCTGGGTTTGTAACAGAACATCCCAAAGAGGCTGATTCTGTCAGAAGTAAAGATGAAGTGAAATGATGTGTGGACAAATAATTACGTTTTGGAATGATTTAAAAGTATTCTCAATTTTAAGCATCTTTCATAAATATTTGTATTCTGTTTATTTATTTGGCAAAATAGAGACATAGTAAAATGCAGCACTGAGTGGCTGGAATCGTCTGTCAGAAACTGTATTAATGAGAACCAGGTTTATTAAGCACATTGTATCTCTTCTTTCATATATAACATATTCCAGTTAAAATCCTGGAATACAAAAACAAACAAAAAATATCTAAATGAGAACTCTGACATCGACCGTGTCTCAGCTCATTGAATACAGACGAGGCAAGCTGGTCCCATCTTCTAGTGCCTATTTTAGATTTTCTTTTGAAATGATATATAAGTGTCATCTCATATAAATAAGAGCTCCACCCTGAGTAGTGTCAGCACACAGTCAAAAGCTAGCAGTTGTGGTGTCTCTGCACGTGTTGTGTCAAATCTGAATAATATATAATAGGTTTGCTGTAAAATGCTGCCTTTTTAAGGAAATGTTATGCTTATGTCAGCCAGAAACCACATTTTATACACGAAACTGCATACCTCTGTTGTAAAAGGGTCTGCAATAACAGCAACACAAGCTGGGGAACCTGGGGGAAATAAATCTTAGAATGTTTCCCGTGCTTAGTTTGTACTGGCTTTAGTTATCGGAATTTAAATAGTTAATTTTTCTTTCAATTATTCGGATAATTAGCAAATTACTACTTAATTTTTTTGTTTACATTTAATATGTTTTCCTTTTTTCAAAAATGGTTGATTATTTTATAGAACCTTGTCCAAAAAACAAAATAAGCAAAAGTAATTCTATATTTACTTTATTTTATTCTATATTTATTTTAAGTTTGAGGCAGAGTTTATTACTTCTTTCCAACAGGCAAAGCACCTGAAAAACCTCCATAGTAAGTTTTTATGTTTAGATTCAGATTCTGAGAACCTTCCATCCCATTTGCTTGTTCCTTTAACTTTACAAAATTGTGACTATAAAGTGAGTTGACTTGCAGCTGTTTCCCTCAGGAAGTTTTAAAATCCACATTAATCACTCAGACTCTACCCCTACCGTCCTGCCACAAGACACTGTGCATGAAACACAACACTGAGGCCTGCCTCAGGGCTACCAGACACACACACACACACACACATCCATGCACACACACATACCTACACAGTTGCATCCTCTGATGCACGAGCGGCCCTGTGATGCTCTGACATATGGACGGTTAAAGGCATCTTAAATATCCATATCAATCTGCAAACGTGTCAGCTTGACAATGAGGGAAACAGAACACCATTAGCAGCGTCAGACAGTATCACCCTCATCAGTGCAACATTAGAGAAACAGATTACTCTCTGCAAGACATTCCTCTGGATGTTAGCCAGGCTAACACTGCAGCTCCGACTTTCTGTTGCTGTTGCGTTGGCAGAGTTGTTTAACCTGTTAGCTATGACATGTGCGTGCTTCGGTTTATTTTAACTGCTCTATCTAAGCAGGTGCGTGGGTGGGGTGGGGAGTGGCGGTTCCTTTTTTGCTTCCAGAGTCGGGGGATATAATATCCCATTTTAAAATGGATCTGATTGCACTGATTTCATTGTTCTGCTTCTTGGCGACGTGCATATTCCTGTGACTGTGCAAACTGATTGTCCTCTTCCTGCTGCACAGACGGCATTATAATCTGCTCTCCAGGGATGGGAGATGTTTTGTTTTTTGCACTCTTTCACGCCAGCTATCGCTCTTTGTAACACAATAGCCGCCTCTCCTCTCGCCCAGTGTGGCGATCCTTTTAAAACAGGGAAGCTCCAGGTCAGTTTCCCCGGCCAAGTTTTGCAGCCTGCCATGTTGTCTATTCTGCTCAGCTATTTAAAAAATGTTGAATATCAACAATGGCTTTCTCTGGTGCATTGTCAACTTTTGTATGAAGCAATCTTGGCTGAATGAGATGGGTCCCAGAGCAGGGAGAGCTCAGCCGCAGTGTGCACTGCCCAGTTCGCTCATGCTTCATATTTCCCTGCAGCAGTGAAGTGGAGGTACTGCTCTCTGAACGGCCACGCCAGCAGTCTGGGCTGCGGCAGTGAGCGGTGGGTGTCCCGGCCATTTTCTGGTCCATGGTGCTGCTTCTTGGCCTGCTGACAGTCAGGTGTGTCTGGCAGAGGGATTGGAAACCAGCAGCAGGAGCCTTGGGACCAGTGAGAGCTTGGTAAGTGTCCTCGGTTTTTCTGGTCGGAGTGGGAGGGGGTTAAAGAGAAGAGAGAAGAGGGAGGGGGCATTCAGAAAGACAGTGTAGGGGTGTACTGTCTATGTTTGCAGCCTTCTCATTTGAACTACATTTATAAAGGATTTAACCTATGAAAATGTGGTTTTAGTTTGTTTTTAGGCCGCATCGTGGCACCTGTTGGTCGTGGCTTCATTCTAAACAGAAAGCTAAAGTAAAAATATCAGGCTGGTCAATATTCAAATGCAAAGAAATATAAAGTTTCTGCTTCTCTATTGTGAAATAAAAAAACAAAACAAAAAAACATTTCATTAATTGACCAGTATGCTCTGTGACTATTCTGACATGTTAACAATGTCCGAACTCCAATTCTCCAGTCTGCCATCCACGCTGGATGCATCAGTTCCTTTATGCTGCGCTCTGTATCTATGTTTGTACGTGTGTAGAAAAGGATGAAAGCAGGAACGAGCGCTCGCTTCCAGATAATAGTAGCTTAAGCTCTTTGTCCTGCTGTCAGCCAGGAGAGGAGAGAGCCTGGAAATCTCTGGAAGGCAGCGGCAACATCTTGTCTGTTTCTTTGACATATCAGTCTGCGGGGCAATGAGCCGTCGCCTCGGCAGCCCTCAGCACACTTCTGTGCTTCTGGATGTGTAAATAATGGCACAAGGTAACTCTTAAAAGACGGATGCTACTGTTAAGTGTTATTTAGTGCACCACACAGCAAGCTCGGCTGCAGAAGATGGAAGCAGTAATATTTCACTCCGCGCTAGTACTGAAACCTGAGCAGGATTGTGTGATTCATTTGCTTTTATTTGAATCAGTTTTGACTAACTTTTGTCTATTTTTGAAATCAGAGGGGAAGCAAAAGAAGACAAATTTCCTTATATTAACCCCACAGATAGTAAATTAAGGAATGCAGGGAAAGTCTAAATTATTGTCAAAACAAGATTTTGTTCCACTTCTTGCATTTGGCAACTTTTGCATGAAAATCTCTTCACTGATTGAACAATTTTCCGCTGAAACAAAGCAAAGGATATTTACCCTAAAAGTGATTTCAGACTCAGGAAAAATATAAAAAACATGGGAATCTCAGTTTGGAATGTTGAACTTTTAAAATCCCAACAAAACAAAGCTGAAACCCTCCCTTCCCTGCTTTTTGTGGAAGTGATCTGTCCTCCGTCTCACCTCTCTGAACTCTTCCCAAGGCAAGGTGACCAAATTCATCTCTGGCCAGCACATCCATTATCTTGTCAACACAGCCAGCTTCCCACCTTAGTTTGCTCCTCTCCCAGAAGACTCGCTCTAATGAAATGCCCAATAATCACCGCACTCATCTCGTCATGCTCCAGGTAATTAATATATTTAGAGGGCGATGGCTAACTCTTAATTAAATTATGCCTCTTTGAATGAGACCTTGACTAGGACTAAATTTATGACTACTATCTGCTTTATCAAGAGCTTGGCACGCAACAAAGATTAGTCATTTTCTCCCAAATTGCAGCCAAATTGCACATTGTGGAACTCATGATTTATATATCAATTTATACTTGTTTGTTTCTTATTTTAGATTTCATAAATTACCTCTCGTAATTACCCTAACCCAGTTTCTCCTTCTTAAAAGCGGCAATTTCTGCAATTAATGCTCAGTGCCGTATCGCTGTTACATATTCATTTTGGAGGAGAATGCCGATAACAACTTGGCTGCATTAATCATATTACAAAATTGGGCGTATTTAATTAATTACAGTTACACTGCAAATTAATTGTGCATCCTCACAATATTATCTTAAACTAATGAAGGCTCAACAAAGGGAGTGTTTCATTTATTTATTTATTTTTAAAAAAAGGAGCCTAGATTAGTGGGATCTCAATTATGGCTAAAACAAAAGAGGGCCGCTTGCTTAGGCATGGCACAAAGCAAAACGTGACGATTCAGCACTTTCTA
This sequence comes from Craterocephalus amniculus, assembly GCA_036024015.1. NCBI lineage: Eukaryota > Metazoa > Chordata > Actinopteri > Atheriniformes > Atherinidae > Craterocephalus > Craterocephalus amniculus. The sequence goes on along the minus strand of JAVQJG010238269.1, from coordinate 4,913 downwards.
TCAAACATGAAACTGCGAAAGTTTCCATTGTTTTTGGAAAAACTGAACATGGCAATGATTCCACAGATACATGGGAAATAATGAGCGCTGTAATTAGCTAGTCAGGCAATAACAGTACTTAAAATGATCATCATATAGGGGGGCTTGATAATGCCATTCACATGTGGCACGGTTTTAAACCTCAGCGAGCATCATAACTTTAACAGCAGATTGTAGAGGCTGCTGAGCTCCTCTCTTTTGTCGCTTGTACACAGCATTTGCTGCTAATTCAGCCTGCGTCTCATAGCTCGAAAAAAAAAAACCCTCCCGAAAAAGCAAGATGTAATGCGCAATATGCTGATGAATGAAAAGTGCACAGATTAGAGGCTCAAGTGGGTGAGCTGAGAAAACTCAGGCTGGGACTTTGTTCGTGAGCAAAAACAGAAGTCATGTTGTGCATTCGATGGCTTAATAAAGCCTCACCCAGTGGCTTAGAAGGAAAAAGCACATTTATTGAAATTTTCCGCTTAATTTGACCTGAATTGAAATTAGCTTTCAATGGATAGGAGCTTATAATTCATAGTAATTCAGTACTTTATTTTTCATTTAACGCATCATATACCAAATGCTTTAATGTTTCCCCCTAATCTGCCAAAGTAAAGAGTCTGTGTCTAAGAAGTGACATTAAGTAGCAAGTAATCATGTTCATTAAAAAATGTTTCCACTGATGTCCTCCCTGTGATATCATTTAATTTGCTTTTAGCTTCATTAGCCAATAACCAGAGCAAAAAAAAAAAAAGATGCTCATGTCAATTATGGGAACTCCAAGGGTCAGTGAGTATGAAGCTTCCCACTGCTGCACATGATTACATAGAGTGGTCTTGTAACTGATTAACCCCGGGTGTGTGTGTGTGTGTGTGTGTGTGTGTGTGCGCACGCCTGTGATCAAATATGTTTGAAATGTGCATCCCTAAACGATCAGCAGCAACAAGCCAAAAAGGTGATTATAGGTGGAAAAACTGCTCCCCCCGGGCTAAGTGAGATGGAGCAGAGTGTGGGGTGGTCACGCCTTGTCTGCTCATGACAGTGGCGGGTTAAAGAGATTACACTGGGTCTGTGTCAGCAGCCTTGGCCTTGCACACATAAGAACATAATGAGGAAGGACATGCTTGGCCTGCTGGTGAGACAGAGAGAGGAAAAAAAAAAGAGGCTGAAGTTCGAAGCAGACTTCACAAGCAGCTAACAGCTTTTTTGTGTGTTGTTTTACAAGAGAAAGTCGATTGGTATGACGCTTACATTCCTCTGAGTGGAACGAGGTCCATGTTTGAGTGCAGGGATGACACCTCAGGGCTTCAGAGCACAAATAACTCTGGTGAAGAGGACGGGAGAATGCCGTGTTCTCCATTAGCCCCGAGCCCTCCCGACAGACGTGCACCACTCCACAAAAAGCTCCTGACAATCGATGCATCTGTCCTGTGAGTGTGTTTGGCTTCTTTTGAAGGTTTAAGTCTTGTTTCTTAATGGCTTAATGGCTGAACCTTACCTGTTTCAGATGGGCCCAGCAGTCAGTGATGATCACCTGAGTTGGATCCATGTGGTAAGTTTACTCACCAGGCTGCTTCATACTGGCTGCAACATATGTGGCATTTACCTGCTTCTCCTGCACTGCCTCCTCTGTGTGGTCATAAAATCCTCTTTTAGAATCCTGTTTTTCCATTTTATGGTTTCTAACAATCTTTTTATGAGGACATTTTTTTCTTGAATATTTTATTTTAAACATAATTTGCTATCATAAAAATGTGATCTTTTTCTGATATTAAAAAACAAAAACAAAAGCAAAAAAAAACAGATGCAATACATTGCAGTGATCATAAGCAATAATGTCATAGTCTCATATTTACATCTCCAGGATGAAGATTAAACTCACAAATACCTGTTGCTGCACCTGATCACATCACTGCTAATTGCATAATTTCAGAGGAGCTCCCAGGTTGCACAGAAGCTGCCAAAATGAAAGAACATTCCTTGGGTTTGTGAAAATGAGCCAGAGCCCAAATAATCCATATCACCAGTCGGGCAAAGGCTCAACCAACCACAAGCCCTCCATCACACACAAGCATTAAACATTTTAGGCTATGAAAATACATTATTTTCCACCAAGGACAGCTTTTTGGTCAAATAAGCCCAATTATCATTATGAATTCTGTGCAATACAGAGGCCATAATGGCATTACTTATATTCCTTTAAATGACCCGTGAATATTATTTTACCTGTGGTGAACTAGAGGACGCAACCATTCACATGACACAATAGGAACAGCAGACCGTGCGTAAATTGCATCTTCATTTGCATTCCTGGTCCTAAGGAAGGGGGGGGGAATCATGCAAATCTTAATGAGACAGTCTCCATTGTGGCTGTAATTGAAAAGCCATTCTTTGTTAATTACTGTTTCTCAAAAGGCCTGTCCGCGGTCACTGGGCTTAGACAAAAAAAGTTACTGATTTTGGAGTTCGGGTCGGATTTTCATGGACACGTAAAAAAAAAAGAATTGTGTTTACTGTAAATTTCAGATGCCACTTTCGATAATAATAATAATGTCCGTGTTTATCGAAAATTAAATTAAACTAAAAACGTGATTATGGAGGCTGTAACTATAAAAAAGTAATAAATTACAAGGAATAATAAGACTGTTGTTGGGAGCTGAATGGCTGACATGAAGCGCTCGTGTCTTGTCCTTTGATAATAAAGTTAAGGATATTTTGTCCTTAAAAAACAACAACAACATCAACAAGGCTAACTCCAGTCGTGGCTCGTCAGCTGGGACAGTTAGAAAAATAAATTCTACATCTGTGATTATTATCATTTTGTGCCTGTACATTTTTTCTTCTTAAAAACATTTCGTTACATCTTTTGACTCGTAAAACAAATTATGTTCTTTCCCCAAAAGCTTTATTTCTCAGATTTTTTTTTGTCTAAATAAATACGTAGAAGGAAAAATTAGTTCAAGAAAACTAAAATATATTTTCACCTAAAGAATGATTAAAAGAAATAATAGCTTTTTTGTTGCTTGCACTCATTTTCTTTAAAAACATCATCCGCGACTGAGACGATTGCATTCAGGTTCCAAACTCCCATCAGGACATCCGCATATTTCCCAACATTCAAGAGTGGGGATTTTGCAGCCGCGCGCCCTGAGAGCCCCTCGGGGCTGTCAGGCTTGTTGAGTCTGAATTGGAGCAGACTGTGCTGGTGGTCCCCAGTTCCTTAATTAGGAAATTAGCTGCACAGAGGGCCTCATTATCAAACTCCGGGTTACTCCTGGTGTTTCTCTCCCTCTTTCTGCAATATACCGGTCAATTTCCATAAGGAGATTACAAGCGGATCGGTACTGAGATTTGCCCAGATAAACAAATAACTGGTCCCTGAGAATTAGATGACTACTAATTGGACGTTAGTTTTATGGCTCCTGCTCTGTTTGTCACGCCCCATTGAACGGGAAAATTAAATTCATGGGGTGATGTCTCTTTTGAGTTGATTTACTAACTATACATAGGTAAATTAAATTCATGGGGTGATGTCTCTTTTGAGTTGATTTACTAACTATACATAGGTGACAGTTGTATTCCTGGAAAAGATCACTTTCATTTCAGCTCAAGCTATTTAAGCATTTATGTGTTGTCACATTAGAAATGGGGAAAAAATCCCTCGCAAACGGTATAACCTTGTTATTTGTTTAAAATCAATTTATGCGACTTATTTAAGCTTTATTTCCCTTAATTGTTGAGAACAAAATACAAGAAAGCAAAAGATTGCAGAAATGTATAATTTTGGTTCACTTAAATTTAGAGCTTCGTTAATATTTGTGAATAAATTACTTCCGCTGTTGAATATCTGATTGGTTCATTGGTGGTTTATTTGAGGTGACTTTAAATCGTTAAAATTAATAGGAGATTTTCACTGGTCCCAATTAAATTGAACTTGTTTTTTTAAACCATTAATCTTGCTACAGATTAAAAACAAGAGTCGTCATCGCGGCGCGCTCCGTGCAGCGCAGGAGTCGTCATGTAAAGCTCCAGGAGGTGAAGCACTCCAACATGCACAATCAAGAACGATCCCCGATTAACTCATGCAGCCTGTAGATACTGAGGTGTTAATAGTCGTCGTCAATGGGCGATTCGCTCTCAGTCATTAGCAGGTGTGAGCCCCCCCCCAGTCAATCGATTGGTTTCAGTGCAAGAAAGTCATTTGTAAGGCAACACATGCAAATTTTTTTTTAGGGGCGGTCACTTCATGCTAATAGTTTTAGTAACCATTAACACTGTAGAGAAAACAAGTCAGCAAACAGCAGCTGACAGCTTTTAAAGATGAACTCATCTGAGTCTGAAACTAAACTTTTCCCCGGGGACTAAAGAGATGGCCTCTCTCCTCCACAAGAGGTCGTTGATGTATTAAAGTTTTAAAGGGTCTTTAAGTCTGCAGACACAGCTTAAACATTAGATTACTTTAGATTTAAGCACCCTCTATTTTGTTGTTTTTATTTTCAGAAAAAACATATTGGGTGATTTTAATTGTTTATTAAAAAAGATATGAATCTCATATTACTGCACTAATCAGTCTAATTTAAGGGGTTTTGTAAATGAACAGTTACAAATTGAAAATAGTTTAATTATTTAATGCCTTCAAAGTTTGTTGGTTAAGTTTTACATGCTGTCAGGTAACGAGAAATGCTGTTGACTTAATCTCCAACGCTAAAACAGTATCAAACTCATGAGCAAACTTCGATGGTCTCCTGGGAAATGTCATTCAAACAAGAGATTTAACAGAAAATGTGAAAATGCCCAAGCTTTTAGATTTAGATTTTTTTTAGATAAAATATATATGAAGCAATTACGATTTTAAAGTTTAACTATAGTTAAAGGTTTAATTTCCCACA
>JAVQJG010238250.1:0-36003 GCA_036024015.1 Craterocephalus amniculus | reverse complement strand
TAACCTCCATACCATTTTTATTTTTAGACTGCAGAGAGGGATGAGTATGAACATCAACAGAAGGAACTGGAGAAGGTCTGCAACCCCATCATCACCAAGCTATACCAGAGTGCAGGCGGAATGCCCGGCGGTATGCCAGAGGGCATGCCCGGCGGCTTCCCCGGAGCCGGCGGCGCTGCTCCCGGTGGCGGATCCTCCGGACCAACCATCGAGGAGGTTGATTAAACATTCCATCGCAACTACCTCCTGGGATGATATCTAAGGAAAAAACCCTCTTACGGCGCACGTTTCAACAGGCTAAGAGTGTAATTTAATAAATTAAAACAGGGAATCATATTGTTTGGGACACAAGCGGGAACAACTTGTCTGCACATCTAAGCACTCACTTCATATGAAGTGTTTTTGTATACGGGAATGTCACTGCCTTGGCAATAAATCTTGAAACCCTTTGCAAGTGTTATTAATTTTTTTTTATTTTTTATTTTCCCATCCTGATTTTGCAGAGCCTCATGAATGGAGGTGGTTCAGATCCGTTTTGCATGTGTAAAATGTGATGTCGCTATCTAGTGGCTGAAAACTCATTGCAACACTAAACAAATTAAATGTGATGTCAATGTACAAATGAAGCCATGCTTCCAGAATGATCCAAGAGGTTCTGGATCAGTAATGAGTGCACTGCTTTGCTGTTTACTGAAGCCAAATACACAGAATTTAATGAGAATAAATTGACATCAAAGGGATAGCTGGTGGTTGCGCAGTTTGAAAGGATTGAGTGGATATACTTTATTACCATCCCTGTTATGAGAGTTTTGGGGGTGAGTGCCTGAATCTGCCATGTTTGGCCAGGGGTTTACATCTGAAATATGTACTTTTTGTATTTAACGTATTGACTATAATCTTAGTTGGATATTCAAACAAAGCAAAATGGGATGGGTGATGGATAGAGGTGAATAGTGCTGAACAAAATTGATGGTTCTTCACAACACAGCAGGCAATGGTGTTCTGAGGTGAGGCTTCAAGAATGTTTTAAGACTTGATATAGGTTATTCTTACTAGCAGGTGTTACCCTATGGAACAAGACTCAACATTCATTTACAAAAATAGGCAAAAGTTAAAAATGGATCTGAATGGAATTTTGGCAGATTTTCTGATCTTTCACACTAAGTTTCATATAACTTCAGTGTTCACATCCACCGCTGAATATATAATTCTTTCAACGTCTTCAAATAAACTTCAATTGATATAGAATTAGATTGAAAATAAAATTAGGACTGAATGCTGACCCCTGCAGAAAATAGGAACTTGGCTGGAGATTTAACTATCTTCATAAATCGTTGCCACATTGTTTTTAAATGTTTAATTTTATTTGTACCTAGTATCTGGTGTTGCGTTTACGTGTAATCAGTGTTTCAGTCGGTGATGTTGATATAGCAGAGTAAGACAGAGCTCCGTTTGTTTGCAATTAATGCAATAGAAACGAAAAAGATACACTAAGTCCTAGTTATCATCTCCGGAAATTTCCCTGTTCCTACTTATCCGTTCTAGAGGAAAAGGAAAAGAAGAATATCAGTAGGCCTAATTTACCGATAGTTCTCTTGTTTACCGCGTTGAAAAACTCCAGCAGGAAAGTCAGAGCATTTGAAGGGGCACTCGAACGCAGCATGCTGCGACGTTTCCATGGAAGCAAGGGAAGAAAACAAGTGAGTAACGTTTGAGAAGTTGACTTAGCTTAATTTGTTAACGATTACGGTCAGATATTATGTCATTTCTCTCAATAAATCCATAAAATATGTAAAACATATAAGCTATTTGATCACAAACTGTTAAAAAAAAACAAAAAAAAAACGTGTATTTTCTGAAATCTCGCTTAACAACTGCTAAACCAGCACAGGCGCAAACTCTGCCTAGCTTAGTGTTTGACAATATTACTGTAATTTCTTCCAGTACTTTTTCTTTAAAACTAGCTGTTTATTAAAGAAAAAGTCACCATAAATGGTTGTTTCGTGGCGATTCGAGGGTTTTAGACTTTAAATTGACACTTCAAACGCAGGTGTAGCTGATAAGAGACGGTAACTTTAGTATCACTTTTATGTCTGTCTGTGTTTCCCAGGCTGGCTCATAAGGGCCAGCTGTAACCATTTACCCACATGTTCCTTAATTAGTTACCGTTTACTGAAAATGCAGCTGTAATGTCTTTTGGTTTTGCCTCACTTTCTCTGGAAACTGTCAGAAAAGTGATGGACCCTTCTCCCTGTTTTTCCATTATTCTTTTGGTCTCTCCTTGTGTCTAGTTCATGAGATGTGAGTAGAAAAGATCTCTGATTATGATCATTTATTTATTTATTTTATTTTATTCAGTATAATTTGATTTTAATTTGATTAAAATTTTCAAGAAAAAGCAGAGGATCCAAGTGAGGAGACAAATATAAAAATAAGGAGCATTTATTTTTTCTTGGTAATGTTTCAAAATTATCTATCCAATGCAGCATCCCTTTTTCATCTCTTAACAGGTGCAGCTATAAAATCTTCTTGAAGATCATCTGAAACATGGATGCAGGCCTCAAGCGTGGAAAGATGTGGAACGTGCTGAAGACTGAGGAAGAGAGGCTTCATTCTCCAACAGATTCCCAGTCGGACACAGAGATCTTTGCCCAGGAGAGAACCTACCAACACATAAACTACCTTCATAAGAAGAGAGTTAGCAGTTTACCGCAGGAAAACAGAGGGAATGAGGATGCAAAAGAAGATGAGGCTGAGGAATTTCAGCTGTATGATAGTCTTGAAGTAGCAGCACATTTCCAAGACGAGAAGAATCCCAGCCTTTTCCGGACTGAATATATGGAAACACAAACAGAAGATGGAGGGAGAACGAGGTAAGTTTGCAAATTTTGTGCTGCCATGTAATTTGACTGCAGGCAAAGTGACATTAGAGCTTTGGACCAAAAACACAAAATTAGAAACATTCATATCGATCTAAATATTGTGTTTTAATCCCTGTAAAAGCAGCAAGGATGGATTTATTTTTTACTCTTTAGCTCAGCTTTTATTGGTGTTGTCCTTTGGAGGTTGTGTTTGACAAAGATGCCTTTTGCACAAATCGTATTTAGGTAAGATATTTATTATTTTCCAAATTAAGGACTCCAGTTAAGGCCAAGAGAGATTAATAAATACATAATCACCACAGATGCACAATGGACATATTTTGAACAAAGGCCATAGAAATCTTTTGTCTAAGTAAATGAATTAGGTTTTGGTTGTTTACTCATCCAAGCAAGCAAGCCAAAAAACAAACTTCCTGCCTTCTGCCGTCTCATTTCAATTATTTATTTTCAATTTATGAAGTAAATTTTATGTTTTACTCCCGGTGAGTCTTGAAAGTAACCATACACTTGCTATGCTGCATGCTATTTCTGTACCTGCTTGCCTACCCAAAACACCAAATGGCTACAGCTATATAACCATAGCTAAGACAAGAAACAAGGTTTGGTTAACCAAACCAAACATCTGAATTAACCTAAACTGAAATATCCTACATTTCCCACAATTACAAAACATAAAACAGGTCACACATATCCACCAAAGCCCTTTAGATTTTCTTGAAAAGTTTCCTCTTTCCTTTATGCTTCGGCTGAATGCACCATAAGCAGATCATGATTTATCTGACCATTTACAGTCGGGTTGCTCTCTTTAACAGCTTCATACTCGACTGTACAGATTGAAGCTGCCAGAACCTTCCACTCAGTTATTGATGAGTGATTTTATCTGCTCAGTTGCCTCATTCACTGAACACTGTGGAGAAGCTCTCAGCCTCCAACAGCGTTGGTGATGATTGACAGCTAACACATCAGGATGTTAGCTGATGTTCAGCATGAAGGTCATGATCCAGCTGTGTGTTTTTCCCTTTTTCTCGTTTTTTTAGGTAACTTGTGTATAAGTACCAACAGTCCTGCCAAGAATGAGTACTGGGAAATAGAAAAGTCTCCAGGGAAACTATCAAATTCCAATGATGCAAAATCTCATGAAATGCAGAAAAGGCTTTCATATTTTTCATTTGAAAAAAAGAAAGAGATTTTGTTTTGAAAAATCAAAATATTTGGTCAAAATTGACCCCAGATCACTTTTATTGTGACCTCAACTATGACACATTAAAAAAAAAAGTTTATTCTTTCTTTTTAACCTGACTCACTGTCCAGCTGCTAATCTAATTGACCAATCACATGGCAGCAACTCAATGATTTAGTCATGTAGCCATGGGGAAGAGGACTTACAGAAGTTCAAACTGAGCATCAGACTGAGGAAGAAAGAGGGTTGTTGGTCTGAGTGTCGACACACATTTAACCATACGAACGAGAAGAATTTTAGAATATCAAAACAGTATGAAATTAGAGAAAGAAATATCCATATCCATCTCTCTCTGAGCACAGTGGAGCATCTTCTGATGCTACCTCCAGCAGGATGATGTACCATGTCACACAGCTCAGATCATCTCCCACATGACAATGAATCCAGTATTCCACCTTTGGGATGTTATGGAACGGGTGATTCTCATCATGGATGCAGTATCTGTGTGATGCTGTCATGTTAATATGGAGCAAAATATCTGGGGAGTGTTTCCACCACCTCACTGAATTCTTGACACAAAGAATTAAGACAGGTGCAAGGTTGACCTAATAAAGTGGCCGGTGAGGGTATGTTCAATTTAACATGCAGCTACATAATTTGGCCAATAGATGGCAGCATTTGTAAGAAGCTGAGGCCAGTAGTATGTCTTTGCTGAAGTTATTCTCAAACATGTTGGTCATTGTAGATGCATGAGAAGTACAAAATTGTTTGTAAAAAAAACTTTTAAAAACCCAAAACATACAACCATGTAATTATATAGGCTGTTGACCGACCTTGTTCAGTTTTCCATTAAACCGGACTGTCACTTTCCCTGGCGGATCCAAATGAATTCAAATTAAGCAATAAGAGTGTAGCTTAGATGGAGCCACAAAGCAAATTGAAGCAGCAATCAAACCTTTTACTTTTAAACAGCGTGGGGATGATGAAGGATGAATAACCTTCATTCATCGCTTAACAATGAAAACATGTTGGTAATTCAATGAGACGCAGCCATTGATGGTATATTTAGTGCTGTTTTTGTTTGAGGGAAATTAGATTTTTGTTTTGTTGCACTGGATCACAACAAGTGGCCATTCATGGGCCGTTATGGGAGGATTATTGCTGTAGGATATCTTTCTTTTTGAAGGGATTTGCATGTGTTGTGAGGACTCCACACCCTCCTCTGCTCTGTTGTTTTTGTCTCTTTCCTCCAGTTTCCGACAGATAGTCATTTGTCTCCAAACAGAAAAGGGTCATTCTCAATTTTTTCCTGTCGTTAACCCCCGCCAATGCCCGGCAAGTGTTGAGTCCCCCCTCCCAAAGCACATTGTTTCAGAGGAAAATGACCATGACATATTCTCACAAAAGGCTCCGCTTCGTAGCGGCGAGGTAGCGGTAGCAGTCCCTTTCCCATTACAGCCCTCTCTACCACCTTCTCAAAGCCTTCTCACACAATGCCCCCTCCACAGTTTACAAATCCACTGGGTATCCCTCATTCAAGCAAAAGATTCCTATTTAGGCACCTCCATTCATCCCCCCCAGGCCATAATTTCCACCCATCTTCACTTGAAATATTGCATCAGGATTATTGACCAGAATTTTCGTTTTCCCATTCAGCGTTTGTCAAAATATTTCACTTGCTTTTGTATGTAGGCGTGTGTATCTTGGGCGGGAAATAATAGGCTGCGGTGTTCTGCCAGTGTTGGGGGCATCACGCCCAGCTGCACGTCGTCTGTAATACATTCTCCTACTTGTTTGAGTCTGGGTCATTAGAGAGACGTCCCTTACCCTTTTGGCCTCATCCAAGTTGAAGAGCCCTACACCCTTGCAACAACTACCCCCCCCCACACAAACACACACAAACACACCCACGGCGACGCGCAACACTACGGCAGGAGAATTATACTCCCCTCGTCCTCCCCGTAAGCACAACAAAGAGGCTCTCTGCTATTTATTTTAATGAGATCTTTTCATCACCATCAGAAAGAGCATTTTAGTCCGCAATTTTCGGGCCATTTTATAAGCTGAAAATTGCCGTTTGTGAGCCATTCCCTCGCTAGTAGCTCTCAAATCCTCTCTCATTAGTGTGCCTGGAGGTGAAAATACGAAAATTATCTGTAAATACAGGCTCATAATCCCCCCTCATCTGTTTCAATTTCAAAGTCTCTGATAAAGCCCAGCTCTCTTTGTTTGAGGACATCATAATTTTAATAATGGTGTAATGCCCCTTGCTCCTTTGACCTCTCGGTACAGATCTGCGGTGCTTTCAGGTGTCTATAAAAGACCATTTGGACTTGAAAATGTCATTAATAAAATGGTTGCTAACAATTAAGTCTGTTAGTAATAATTAAGAGTGTTCTGTTTTGTAGGGAGACATTTATTGAGCGGGCCTCAGTGTCGTATGATGGTCAGATGATGATTATGGGTTTGTCTTTCTTTAACCTTGCAGCCAGCTGCTCTCTGGGGATGCCTACTCTGATCTCCGCTACGATCCCAGTTGGAGGACCAAGCTGAAGGGAGCCGGCCAGTTTGGCAAGAGTCCACAGATTTCCGCAGAGGAGCACCACCCAAAGCTAAAAGACGGAAATGGACCGGTCATAAAAGGAGGCTACAGATATGTCAGGGACACAAGTCAAAAGTTTTTCCATTTACACCCACAAATGGATCAGATTGGCTCCATAACTCCCCCATGCCCCACCACCTTCACCTGGCAGCCACAATCGCCAGAGGCAGAGCTTAGGGGGTTGTTCAGGACTCAAAGTGAAAGTCAGACTTTATGGAGAGAGAAGGATGAGGAAAGTTCTGGCGGCTATGGTGAAAATATTAAAAGTGCTCCAGAGATCACAGACGACTCACAGGCTGCAGCTCAGAGACGCCTTCAGCAAGAAGTGAGACGCGCAACACGAGGAGGAACTGTTCAAACTCCGCAAACGGTCCCCAAGGTTTTACCAAAGAAGCCAGGAAGTGTGGTGAAGAACATCGTAGAAAGCAACAAAATCACGCTTGGCCGCAACACGTGCAAAACTGGCTCCTACGTGAGGGCCCTCGCACAGATGCAAGAGACGTCGCAGGATGGGAAAAAGGTGCGTGTATAACTCACTAAATAAGAACTTCACCCAAACGTGTCCACAAACAAGGTTTCCTCCAACAAGCTGCAGTTATAGAAACGGACAGCAGGAGCTGCACTCGCCCTGGTGATGAGTTCAGGGTCGCCCAGCTGCTGCTGCACCAACATGACTTAAGATCGGGCTGGACTTGTTACTGACTCCCACACATTTAGGAAGAAATAAGTTATTAGAAATCCCAACAGAGACTTGAATATTTTGGAGCATGGATTTAGTGGTTTTCTTGGTAATTTCCAGACACTTTTTTCAGGGCATTATTCAGTGACAGGGACTAATTATGATTCTTAATGTATTTGACACATCTATTGGTCACATTCAGGGCTTGTTTGTTTTGGAAGTGAACAAAGGAAAATGGGTTTGTAGTTGTTATTGAGTATAAAGTTGGACAAATGAAAGCTCTTGGTGGTGTCTTTGATAGTAGTAACAGTGGTTTAGACTGGATCCATATTCACAGAAACAACGATATGAAGATGCAGTACATTCTACATATGAATGGATACTTTTTAAGATATAAAAATAATGTTTACGGTATATAGAATTTGTATTATCATAATTATATTATTCTTTTGGTCAGATTTATGTCATATTTATTTTGGTCATTTATGTTATCGGCAAGTTTTATTAGTATAGCCTATTTCAAGATATTTCAAAGTACTTTACATAAAATATTAAAAGCATTACAGATGGTGCAAAGCAGGTATTAAAAGTAGAAAGAGGCAGCAAGAAATGGCAAAAACCAAAATAAGTACCTAGCCACATGCATATATTTTTTATTTTTATTACGTTTGTAACCTTTTATAGAGGAGCCATTGGCCCAATTCCCCCTCTTTTTTCTTCTCTTCTTTCTCCCCCCTATTGCATCAGAAACCTTTGCTCATTTCATAATATGGATGCTCTCTATGGTGCATGCATTTTATTGCCATCTCTGATAACAAGTAGCAGGCTATCCTATGTTGGTTTTTCTTTTTACCAAGTCTGGAAATTTTATTTGACAAAGGATGGGAGCTGGTTGTGTCTTCCAGCTCCACCAGCACATAAACAGGGAGACATGTCTGGCTATGCAGCGCTTATTATCAGTTGATGTGTACAACAAGAACATCAGAGACGGATGGTTAGCAATGGGCTCTTAGGCATCCATGCACCTGGCACAGTGGCATAATTGGTCAGGATGGCCTACACTCCCCATTTGTCAGGCCAGAACATTGTTTGCAAGATATAATCCCCCCCCTAACCCCCGTTCTCCCATCTGAGCCCCAACCCTCTACAATGTCTCATATCATCACCATTTACATAGTCAAGAGCCGTTAGCTGTGTGCAGCGGTAAACAGAGCCAGTGTTTTTTTCTTGGCCTTTTATTCATCTTCCCCCTGAATTCATGCATTAGTTTTCTTCTGCCTTATCCCAACAAATACTTGTCACTTACATCAGGGCGTAAGGCATTGAAAGAAGGGGCAGTTACCTGCATGAAGCCCTATCTTGTGTTGAATTTGACCGGACCAAAACAGGTTAAAATTAGGAGATAAACGTATCTCAGTGCAAGCTACTAATGAGTAAAAGCGAGATTTTACGACCTGGTTAATGGAAAACAAAAAGTATTAAAGTTACTTTTTAGATATTAATCAGGGTTTTGTGAAAAGGAGACATGCATTTGAGTTTCTTTTCTCATCGGACTGGATTCACACACTGAAAAATCAAACTTCAACGAGCTTATTCACACTATTATATTACCAGGAAATCTAATATCAAAGTAAAATTGTACAGCGACTTTCCTGATGAGAAAAACATTGTATCTTTTTATCTTTTCACTGTGGCATCATGTGTTCAAACAGCCCCAGCTTTACAAATCAGTGCAGGTCTACACAAGCCTGTTGTTACTGGGCCTTTCCAGAATACCCCATTTAGTCTTTTGAGGAGAGCAGCGATCTGAAGGCAAGTTGTGATAATTAGACGTGTTATTAAATGTACACAATTTCCTAATGCAGCAAATGTTTAGCCCAGCCAAGTGGGAGAGTGGCAGTAGAAATGATTGGCTTCATCGGGGTTCGGGCCTCCTTTGATATTATAAGACAGAAGTAGCAGATCAATCTTCTGCTATTGCACTCGGCCCTCAGAGTCCCTTCTCCTCTCACAGGCCCTCTCTTCAAAGCCAGGGGAACATAATGTACAATCTTTTAATAGCTTTAGACCAAAGCTCTTGGAAGCTCTCTGCCACTGTATACCCTGCCTCAGTCTAAACACCTAATCAAGATTACCTGGGCTGGCCACAATAGCAGCTAAATGCAATTCAAGATCCACAGAGCCTTTGAAGTCTTCATTGCAAAAAGCTGATGTTTCCCGGGTACAGGAGGTAATACAGCGAGCTGCAATTGCCAGACTTTGTTGTGACATCCTCTCGCAGAGAAGCAATTACGGGCCTCCCAATTTCCCAGGGAAGATATTACACAGCTTACCGAGCTCATAATGCAATTCTTACTTGATCATTTGTTCCAGTTGATTGGGATTTTTTTGTAATAGCTGTCAAACGGCAACGGCAGAGGGAATGGGTCAAGGTGAGGGGTACAGAGCGTCGGTGTGTGTTTGTGTGTCTGCAGGACTGCTGGTTGGATCTGCGCCTGCTCTTCAGCCACCTGCTCTGTGCTGATTTATCAGCTGTGGCACAGAAATGGCTAAGATATCTGAATAATGAGTTCACGTGGGTAACAGTTTGGTTAAAGGTGGAGAAAAGCACTTGCACTTGAGAAATGAACACACTGTTTGGGTTTTCCAGGAGTTATGGAGCTCTGAATTTGAATATCCGACTTCTGCTGTTGGTTTTGTTAATTCATGATGAGTCAATGGATGAAATCCTCTAAACTTCCTTAATTTTTGGTGAAAAATCTGGTGACTGTGGAGGCCATTGGAGTCCAGGGAAGTTGTTGGTCCGAGCTTTGTGACATGGTGCGTCATCCTGAAGAAAAGCTTCCCTACAATATTACACCACTGGTAGTCTGAAGTATTGATCCAAAGCAGGGTGGATTCTTGCTTTCATGATGTTTCCACCAAATTCTGACCCGAATACCTGAATGTTGCTTAAATGGAGACTCATCAGACCAGGCAACGTTTTCCATCTTCTGTTGTCCAGTTCTGGTGAGTCTGTGTGAATTGTAGCCTCAGTTTCCTGTTGTTTGCTGATAGGAGGGGCCCCCGGTGTGGTCTCTGCTGCTGGAGACCATTTGCTTCATGGTTGGACCAAGGTTGTTCGATGCTATCATGCATACCTTTGTTGGAACCATTGCTCATTTAGAGTTTCTGTTGCCTTTCTATCATCTCCAACCAGTCTGCCCATTCTCCTCTGACCTCCCAGTAGATCAGCAGTTTCTGAAATACTCAGACCAACAACCATGCCTCGTCCAAAGTAATTTAAAGTAACATTATGTGACTTTGAGTTTAAAAGTGCTTCTCTGACAAAAAGGAAATATTAAAGTAAGATAAAGGACAAAAAACTAAACAAACGACAAAAAAGGAACAAAAATAAATAAAATGCATGTCTGAAAAGGAGTGGGAGGAAGTACAGACTTATCTAATCCCACCTCATTTTTTGCAATCAATAATATCTAAATTTCTAGCTTCCTATAAATAATACAATATATTACATAATATTAACACTAGGGATGCACCGATATGAAAATGTTAGGCGATACCAACACCCAATAATACTATATTTGCAATGACCCATGTCATTCTTTTAAAAATTAAGTTAAGTTACCTTTGAGTAAATAATATATGATTGACTTTGACTGCCTGAAAAGGCCTTAGAGAAGAGACGGGATGCAAGATGGAAGCCAAATTACCCGAAAACCAGCCAAAGTTCATCCGTGCTACTTTAAATCCTCTTTCTTCCTCATTCTGATTCTTTGAACTTAATCATATTGTCTTGACCATGTCTACATGCCTGGATGCATTGAGTCGCTGCAATGTGTTTGGCTGATTAACTGCATAATGCAAATATCTAATAAAAAGACCGGTGAGTGGATTCACAGAATGAAACATTAGCTTTAAGCTGCTTGTCTAAAAGGTTTCTCTCAGGATAAGTAACGAATGCAATCAAACCTCCTCTATTGATGGATATGTTAAACCTGGATCCTATCATTCCTCCTGACCTTCACCTGCTCCAGCTAAGAGAATTAGTGACATTCAGTGAAGGAAAGGGGAAAAAAAGCCTCTTCAGCCTGTCAATACCATCGATCCACTCAGATGGTCCTTTGTCACGGAGGGGAGCCCTAAAGTTAACTAAATGATTTTCATTACAGTGTTAACAGAACGCTTCAAACGGATACATTAGCAACAAGTGAAAGAGTAAATTGATGTAATATGATGTGCTCAAAGAAGGCAGGCATGGATGGAAATGGCGCGATATTGATACCCCGAAGGAGGTGCTGGTTCTAATGGGCCGTAGTGCTCGTTTTACTCGCAGCACAGAGACAATAAATACTGTAAAAGATGTTTAGATCTGCACATTTCTGAGTCAATATGTGGCTTTTCTCTTTGTGTCCATGTAAAGGTGCACAGGAGTCTGAAGGAGACAGCAAGCTCACAAAGTTCGGAAGAAAGTTCGCCATCCAGGCAAACAGTCCATAAAACACATGAGGTAAGGGTGTGCAATGCTGTAAAAGTGAAAGGAAGTCTAGTTTTTATTCCCATGTTCTTTATATGAAAGCTGAATTTAAACCACCACCTTGCCTCACAATAGAGATGTTATCCCTGTTTCTTATTTACTTTCAGGGAATGTGCGAGCAATCAATGTTGGAATTATAGCAGTAGGCTTTGCCAGAGATTATTCAAATAAAGAGTGTAGTTGGGGTAGAAATGGAAAAAACAGGAAAAAAACATCATTATTTTGAGCTCTTGAGCGGCCACCTTAATGTCGCCAAACGGATGAGTATAAATATTTTCTCTGTGCAATGGGCAAAGCTGGGTTTTGCTAAATCAAAGGCATTAGATGCATGAGAAACACACTCGCAGACCCCCAGCTAGATAATTTGGAAAGATCATGCAAAGAGGCGCCGCAGCCCTTCTTACCCTTGGGAAAGAATTGTTCCTCTTAACTAGGAGATCATGTTGGTTTGTAGTTTTTGTGGTGTAAATGGACTGATTTAGAACTGCTGCTGTTGTGTCCACACACCACCTTTTAGAGAAAAGCCTCGCTCTGCTTTGGAAGTTAGTATATCTAGTATATGGAGAGGAGTTTACAAATTTTAGCTTTACAGAGAGTAAACAGCTGAAGAGTCAGGAAAATGTTTGAATATGATGGTAAAACACACAGAGAGCCTGACCAATATGGATTTTTTGGGGGCCGATACCAATATTGGGGGCTTTATAAATGTGAATATATCAGTCAATATATTAAATAAGAACATAGATAAACACAGGATACATACTGTAAATAAACACATATTTATAATTCAACACTAAGAAAAGGACCACTATGGAATTTTGTTTGACTGTGAATGCTTTCAGCCATAATAATCATGGATGATATTCCGATATTTTGGTAACCCTAGCCTAAATTCTCACCTGCTGCATGCACTCTATCATCTGAATGGTTGAACTTCTCATTTTTGGAGAAAGCCCCCAGTGCCCATAAAAAAACTAAATAAATAAAAAGACCTTGACATGGGATTGACATTGGAAGTTTTCAGGGTTGTTATTCTCAGACTGTTAATCCTGCTTTTAACGCCAGGTCGGCCAAATCAGCAAATGGAAGAAAGTCCAGCAGAAAGACCTGAATGCCTCACCACTGCAGCAGCCTCCGCCTCCTGAGTTCAGAGCTGAGAGAGGAGACGGTTTAACCTCTCCACCAGCTGTAACTCATCAGCAGATGACTTCATCACAGCCACCTGCAGTCCACCTCAACATCTTCCTCAATTCTCCATCTGATCTCCTCCCTGTACTCCAGCAGACTGGCCAAGACGGCATCATCAGCTTAGCATCTCTTCACAGTCACATCCAGAGTTCTCCACCTGAAGCTGTCTTGTCATCAGCACAGCAAACAAATCCCGAAACATCTCATGAGGTGTAAGTAACAACTTTCTCTCCAGAAGTGGAAGAACGGCCCTGAACAGTGGAAAAGATTAACCATTTTATTCATGCTGACTAACTTAACACGAGGGATGATGGAGAAATCACTCTCTAATGCTGCTGTTTACCAAGTTATAACCAGATTGCCCATAGAGCCTGCTGGTAGTAGTGCATGAGTGTAGAACACCTTTGCAGATCAAATTTCTTTGTTTAGTAAGATTTCAACATAGAAAATGAAATACAGCCCAGAATCCAGAGAAGTTGGAAAGTTTTTTAAGTTTGAACAAAGTGAAACTTTCAAATCACACAAGCTAATGTTTTATTCACAACATAACATTCATAACGTAACGTGGTTTAAAGTGAGAAGTTTTACAATTTTATGCACAAGATGAGGTCGTATCAGATGTGATGCTGCAACAGGTAGAAAATTAGCTGCAGGAGGGCAACGCATGGATAAAATATGAAAAGTTAAAAACCATTCAGCTAGGACAACATCTAGCAAGTAATGTAGTAAACTTATATCAAATCTGCAACATGAGATGTAAAAGGAAGTAAGAAGTAAAGGCTTTCCAATCTCTGAAATATTGTTTTTGAAGTTTTCCGCAAGCACATTGGAAATGCTCTGCAACTTTAATCTGCAGCACATGACATCAGAAGTTTCAGAGAAACTGAAGAGGTCTCTGTCCGGAAGGGACAAGGCCAAAGACCTTTGTTAGATGCCCGTGGAGCCCTTAGACAACACTGTCACTTATGGGAACAATTGTGTCTCTGACATTACGAAATGGGCCAGGAAGACCTCCAGAAACCGCTGTGGGTTAACACGATCCATCATCCGTACCATCTATAGACGCACCTGAAGCTCTAAAGTCCATCATGCAAAGCAGAAGTCGTATTTGAACCTGGTCCTGAAACCCCGTCGTGTCTGGTCCGCCAACACAGGGAAAGTGTTTTACGGTCAGACCAGTCCACATGGGACATGCTTGTTAGCATTCATTGACGCTGTCCCCTGGGATTAAGAGGAAGGAGACCCTGCAGAGGGTCAGCATCTCTGATAGTATGTGTAAGTACATTGAGTATGGGCTGCTTGTATGTTCTGGAAAAAACTGAATGCTGGAAAGTACAGTACTATAAAGGTTTTATAGAAACATCCAGCAGCATCACATTTGACATGAGCTCATGTTGTGCATAAAACTGTCATATTTCTCAGTTTAAAGTAATTTTGTTTTTAATTTTGATCAAATTTAAAGCATGTTCCAACTTTTTGGAATTCAGGTTTTATTTTATGGATATATTTGATTGAATTATATGATGTATAACATAATATGTTATTAAAAGACTCTTTGATATTTATGCCATGATAATTTGTTTTTTTAGGATATCTGCATCGAAGTGTCCATTATCCTGTGAAACGGAGAGCCAGAGGTGCTCGAGTGAGACTCCGATGAAGGAATTTGTGGAAAACCTCCTTGAAACACCCACCACCTCATTATCTCAGGCTTCAAGCCCTTACCCGGTTCTGCCCCCCATCAGAAAGGTGATGCCTAAGAAAGGGTCTGAGTTGTTCAGAGGTCAGGGGGTGAACACCGCCCACCCGATGCGCAGAGGCAGCTCTGACAGCTACCTGCTACAGATGGAAAAACAGAAGCAGACCAGAGCCAGAGCCACTTATAAGGTGAGCCTTTGTGTTTCAAAGGAGAGGATATGGAAATGTTTCCTTTGTCTGCGATCGAATGTCAGTCTTAACAGATTAAAAATCCCCAAAATTAATTATTATTCATACATGACTACAGAGAACTGCGTTAATGTCTTGCTCCTTGTGTCTTTGCTATTGTTTGCCTCAACACAGCCAGAATTTCTTTAAATCTTTCAAACCAGTCTTGAGTCATAGTTCTCCGGCTTTCTGACGTTCTGCCTAAACATTTTCAGAGGATTGTGCTCTTCTTTAAGCTGATTAAAACTGACCTATGAATCATTCAGAGGATTCCTAACTCAAGGGATGAAGCAGTATTGGTCGACACATAATGGACAACTTAGCAGATGCCTTATTTTAAAAGAGATCTTTAAGCTCTTTTTTACCAGCAGCCTGTCAAAAAGACACATCATTTGTTCCCATTACTTTAGTTGCATCTCTGAAAAACGGCAAAAATAACACAGCTTCACAGAAAATAAGACTTTAGCAGCAACAAGGTGATTCCCAAAAAGCTATAAACTGAAAGGTTGGCATATCTCAGCATGTTGTGCAGAAACTGGACACATGGAAGAAAATAAGAAGAAGTGCCACAACCATAGACTGTAAAATAAATGGACAAACCTTAAAACCAGGTGACCCGTAGGTTTCTGATGAGCTGAAATGAAACTCAGCGGGAGGTTCCCACATCTTTGTACTGTCATGAGTCTCGTGACTCCCGGAAAACCCAAAAATGGCCGATGAGGAGGGGCTGAGAGGGGGGCCGTGAGCGTGTGGGGGAATAATTCACACCTATCAAACTCTGAGCTATTAGCTAACAAAGCTAACTCATAGCTAATGGGAGCGAACTAAAAAACAGAAGAAGGTGGGCTAAAGGTAAGACGCATTGTTAGCTGACTAAAACCCTTGGTTGTGCTACTCTTGGCCTCTTTTTCCTGGAAATCTGGCACCCACCAATCCAAAGGACACGCCCCTAATGATTAAAATTTTTGGATTAAATAACATCTACATTAATGACTTATAATTTTTTCCCTCACCCCACAGTTGTCATGAAGTTAAACCTTAACTTTTAATGCTAAAATGGTTTTTGAACCAGGCTGTAAACCTGTTTAATTCCGCTGTAAAGTTGGTCTTTTTAACATGGGAGTCTATGGGGAATTGCTCTGTTTTGCAGCAGCACCTAGTGGAGGAGGAGGAAACTTCAGTTTTTGGCTTCACGTTTCTAAGCTGGAGGTTTACCGCTTGGTAAAGACTAAAAAAACCATCTATAGCAGATGAACAGATATGAAAAAATGGTAACAAATCCAGCAAAGACCTGGCACAGGATCTGAGAGATACATCTGGAGATTCAGTTGATCCATCTATTGTTGGCCAAAGCCTCTTTGAAATGGTCTCCATGGAAGATTGTCTGTCAAGAAGCTATTCTTAAGGGAATCACTGACATACAAGAACTGGAGTGAAAATTAGTGCCAACAGTCTGGTGGAAGGACGGATGGACCAACATTACTGAAACAGTCTGGGATCATTTTGACAGAAAACAGGGCAAGATTCATAGAAGAGCTTTAGAAAGTTCTTAAAGTACTGTTCCTGAAGGCCACTTACAGCTATGCTCAGTCCAAATACTGACGTTCAGATTCGTTAGAATTGTGCAAACATATATGCTGTATGCTAATATGTTTAATAGTTATTACACATCTTGTTTATATAGTATTTGTGATTGGTCTTCATAGAAAATGGTCTTCTCAACTTTTCCAGCTGGAAAATGATCTTGTGCTTATATAAAACTTATAAAGTGACAAAACATTTGCTTTGCTGTTATCCAGTCACCTGTCCGTGTGAGTTTTAAACTCTGCTCCTGAAACACACTCAGCACGTACCTTGATAATTGCATTTACATTGGAAGAAAAGAACACATTATGCAGTTTCGCCTAACAAAAAGTGACACATGAATTCTTCAATTGTGTGGCGTTGCCCTTTAATCCCCACGTACATAAGAGGTTACATAAATAAACGTCCCTTTGAAGTCCCAAATAATCCCCTCAGCTGTCTCCATGTGGAGACTCCTTAATCCAGCCGGAGTGTTCTGGTGACTGAGGGCACAAAACATCAGGTTAATTGTCTAGCTCCACTAAGATACACTTAATTGCTATAAGATGATGACTGCATAAAGCGCAGAGCTGCAGGCTTGTAGAAGCCATTTGAAGATGTGTTAGAGGATAAAGTGATTAGGAGAGAGGGAGTCTGCGAGGCGCAGGGCCACTAAAGATGCCGATTTGCATTTAATGATTTAGCTGTTCTTGTTGTTCTGGTTTTTTACAGGCGGGGCTATTCCAGTGGGCCCTGCATGAGTACTCATCCGTTTGTAGCAGTGTTTACTGCAAATATCAATAACTTTGCATCATTAAAAATACTCAGCACAGTTTACATGAGTTTTAATTCCTCTATGATTCGGAATTAAAGGTAATTCCACTTTAAATAGATGGAAAATAAGCCTGTAAACAATTCCTGATGAAAATGTAAATTCCAGATGAAACTTAATTCTGAATAAATTGGCTGGTTTATTCCACTTTTTTATTCCGAGTTAAATAATTCCTCTCATCCTCTATCCTATAAACCTTTATTCCACTTTAAGCTTATTCCGGTCGTTCTGAGCATGCTCGTTCCCACGTCCTGTCACCATCATATATATAAAAATTGCTTCATGTCTGAAGCAAACGGGTTCACACGAGTCTGTTCAGGTGAAAGTGACGTAGCATGCTTGCGGCTAGCTGCTGCTTCATAACTAGAATCCAAATCAAGCGAACATAGTTCTTATTACAACGTTTTCTCATGTTGTCGAAAAGAAATGAAGCGTTTTTTTAACGTAAGTCAGTCACGTCCGCCATTCAACCAGTTAGAAAGGGGATTTAAGAAAACGTGTTTTCAATGTCAAACTTAATCCGTAATTAACATTTCCAGGTAAACCTGAAGGACATAATTTTAATTCCCAATTATTTAATTCTGAATCATTAATTCTGAATTAAAAAACCTCATGTAACCGTAGCCAATGTGCTGTAAGAGATGTGAAAAAAGTGGTCCAATCTCTGCTCAGTTCTTGGTATCAGAGATTTTAAATTCTCCATCCTCACCGCGGAAGGGATGTATCCACGTTGGAGCCCTCACCCCTTGACCTCCCATCTTTCCCACCATGTTACACATCATGTCTGACGAGATTATAGGCTCAGTTTGTAAAGCAGTCTGGCTGCACAGCCCGGGCATAAAGGCAGATGAGCGTGACTTGAGGGTCGGAGAGAGGGGAGAGGGCTTTGAAAGAAAAGGTGCCCCGTTGTGTCCTTCGGCAGTGGCTGAAGGAAGCTGAAATCCCCCTTCCAAAGAGCAGCCAGAACAATCTGGAGCGATTAGTTCTCTTTTGTCTGGGACAGCTTGTAGACGGCATGCACCCATGTAAACATAATCTTTTACGCACACACATCGTCATTCTGTGTGTGTGATGATATGATCACCAACATGACCACCACAATCATTCTTTGTGCAAACGGACACCTTACCTATCCCTGCTATGTAAAAATGACTCAGCAGATACAGATTCATCATCATTTTATTGGTCCTTACACTCACCAGCCACTCTGTTAGTATCAGGTTCGACCCCCATTATTCCTTTAGGACTAAATTCGAGGTGTTGGGAACAGAAATTTTGCTCCATAAGAGCTTCTTCTACCAGAGGTTCTCTATGGGACTAAGATGTGGCGGCTGTGGAGGACACTGGAGTCCAGTGAACTCAGCAATCGGTGCTTTGTGACATAATAAATGGACTGTACTACTTTGCTTCTATAGCCCTTTTCTAGTCAACTGACCAATCAAAGTGCTTTGACACTACATCTTCATTCACCCATACATTCATATAGCACCTACAGTACAGGTAGGCTACTACTCAGAAAATCGGAATATGCTGGAAAAGTTGTTTTATTCAAGCAGTTCAACATAAAAGGTGAAACCAATACATTTTAGTACAGTAAGGCCTGACATTTTTGTAATTAAAATCCATTTTTTATTGATTTTAAGCAATATTCTATTTTTCTGAGTTTTGTTAATTTGAGGTTTTCCGAAGCTACAAATTCTAATCAGCAAAATCTAAACAAATGAAAGTTTAAATTTATTGATTTGCTTGCTGTTTTTCTATTTATATGTTTCCTCTTTGAAGTTAAGTCACAGAAATTCATGAATTTTTTCAGTATATTCTAATTATTCGAGTAGTACCTGTAATTTAGTGTTAACAATCACATAAATGATATCATGATCACATGACTCGGTTGAAATAAACCACCTGCCGCCGTCCCCGGTACCCCCTATATTTTGAACCCTGTGGATCACCAGATCCAGAATATTAACATGATCTGGGTCAATGTGGCATAATAACATCTCGCTGTCACTAGAAGATGGCGGTGTTTTCTGATGTGCACATGCCTGCACTGAATGTATGTGTCCACGACTAGAGCTGCATTGATGGCACAATGACCCTTCTTGTGGTGCTTGGCGTATTTGAACGTTGGTGATTCTAAAATCTAATCAGTTGTTCATTTTACTTTTTAAGATATTTTCTTAAAATTTCATCAATTTCGTCCATGGCTGTTTGTCTGTTCGCAACATTACTCAAACATACGGCGGCAAAAACCCAACCTCCACTTCTTTGCATGATGTCACATTATGTGGCCTTTCAGACTCTTGTCCATTGATGACTGAATTATACAGAAAATTTTAGTTTAAAAATGTTTAACGTTCAGAATTGAGACTTTCTCTCTTTCTTCCAGGCCTACACTCTGAAAGACTACAAGCAGCTGGAGTTGGATATAAAACTACAAGGCTTAGGTCCTGACTACGCAGCCAAGCAAGAGGCAGTGAGTGGTTTAAATGTTAATGAATTACATATATCGGCAGAAATAATGATTAAACCTTTGATTACTCTGTATTTTCCAGTAGTATAAAATAAAAGTATTTAGCATTTCAACTTGTGTAAATAAATAAATCTAAAATTAGCACATTGATTCTTTTACACATAAATGCATAAATAACAAAGTTAGTGGACATGTTGGATTAAAACTTTGAATTTGGCATCATCTCAGTAAGAAAAGCAGATTTTTTGGTGTAAATGATTTTTCACATAGGGGAACCAAAACCACTAAAAACACTTTATCCTCATTATTTATGAAGATTCTGAGAGTTTTCAAGCCTTAAAGGACGCTGCAGGATCACACAGTTAATTCACTTTTGCTGTGGGAGGGTTCTTCTTTTTTTTTTTTTTTTTTTTTACAAATATTTTGTATTTTACGTCAGAAAAATGGCTGAAATGTGAATTTCCTGTATAAACCAACATTGTGGGGAAATAAGAGTTTACCTGCAGTTTTCTTCATTTTGGTCTCTCTGCAAGTGAAACTATGTCCAGAGTAGACGACCTCTACTTTTGATTCTCCTGAAATTAGACTTGCCCATCAAAAGTGAAGTTTCCTCAGAAATAATGGCAACCGTGAAGATTTGCTGATCATACATATTGAATATAATCATAATAACTTGCTTTTGATGTAATAATGGCATTTCTACAAGGCATCATTTGACTGAATAAGTATGCAAACTGGTCAATAAGACCCACAGCTGGAGGACAACTTCAACTAAAAAACTAAGCCACAAAAACTGATGTCTACGCACAAACATGGCCGACATTTAGCCATCTTCTGAAGGCTTTTAATTCTATGTAGGTTTTTATTTTTCTGTCCTTTTCATCAGTTTCTGTAACCCAGAATAGAAACTGACCCACGGCTGCCTGGCATACCACGATCTCAGATTCATTTCTGCCGTATTCGTAAATTGAAACATCCAGTGGAAGAAGTGAGTCACAGAGAAAAAAAACACGATGAGAATTTACTGAGACGGTCGATTGTCTCTCAGCGTTCGCGAACGGCCCTCCTCCGGTTGACCGAGTTCATCATTTGGAGGCTCCCAGGCTGTCGCACAGATGAAATTACATTTACAAAGCAAATGAAAGCACCTTCAAGAAGTTAAGTGCTCTTTGTGCTTTGACATGCCTTTTGTTAATCCCCTTCTGTAAAAAGTGAGCATGTTTGGCTAATTTCCACTAGATTGAGCCCTGTGCATCTCCAGGACCGAGCCTATTAGTGACTGATATGTGTAAATGTTGATGGGCTCGCTGAAAGGCCCGCACTGTTTGGTTTTGTTGGGCTTGGTGGAGAGGCTCTGCCGAGGGGATAGACGAGAGCGGGGCCTTAAGGGAGAAATGGCTCAGTTAATTAAAGCCCCCTTTTATAATCTGCCTGTGTTTCTCTATTTTCTCTCCCTCTCTCCCTCTTTGGCCAACATGTTGAGAAAATGAAGCGACAGAGGCTGTATTCAAATGTGATCCGCGAGCAGAACAAAAACATAAGTAGGATTCCCTTTCCTGCGACCAAGGACCCAGAAGGCAACGACAACAAAGTTCCCAGGATAAAGGTGTGTGTGTGTTCGTGTGTTTCTTTTCATATGGATGTGTGTTTGAGTGTAGAGCTCAGGCCTGTTTGTTGTTCAAAAAAGAAGCTGTGATAAAACGGTATTTGTTCAGTAAAAATGCCTGTTGGACTTATCTGGACTCATCACAACTTTAATGATGATGATGGCTGATGATGAGAAGTCATTTTCAAGACCTACTACAATTAGTCCAAAATGATGTTTTAAAAAAAACTAAAGTCATCACTTAGTAATATGAAAAATAACTTCTGTTATGTTATAAATAAATAGTATGTAAATGTTGTGAATTTGCCTGTGAGGTTACTAAACGTAATTCTCCAGCTCTGGTTTGATAAGAGACGTTTATGTTTACATTTTACTGCCTAATCAGGGTTTATTGTTAAAAAAAAAAAGAAATTAATAAAATCAGAGAACAAGGAAAGTGGCTTTAGTTTCAACTCATCCTCATATTTCTATAACCTGATCCGCGTGAACTTCAGACATCCTCCCCATGGCTCCAAGGACACGCACCAGGATAATCTGAACATTTTTGCACCATCCTTTGGTTTTTTTTGATTTCACACTGCCCAAGCAGACCATGTCCCAGAGTTACACCAGCTGCTCACTAGGGGGCGATGTTCCCGCTGACCTAGAAAGAAGAAATAATCTGTATCATTGGCTTGTTTATTTAAAAGAATCCCCATTACCTGATGTCAACACACAAGCTAGGCTTTCTGGGGTCCAGACTGTAAGATGTCAACAATTAACATTAAACTCTCAATTAAAATAAAAAAAGAACAACAACAGAAGTACACAACTTGAATAATCAAAATAGATATACACAGAAAATTTATGAAAGGTGATGCACAAAACATACCAAGATATATATAAATAATAAAACATACACAAAAAAGTACATCAAAAATACCTATTTCTCTTAAAATGTAGAAACACACCATATGAGTCGTCGATCACGTGACCCAACCTTGCTCCATTCAGGCTGTCCGTGCATGGGACCACACCTTCTTCACATGTGATGCACATTTTCTTCACATGTTCTGAAATCACGTTTTCACGTGATAATTACTATTGTTCTACTGTAGGATTGTGTAATACATAGTAGTTACTGATAATTGTGATTATAATGACAAAAATAGTAAGTTACTGGGTAGAATCAGATACACCTATGCCTCCATTTCTTTCGCATTAATGATTTTTAAGTAATTGTTTGGTTTTAATTATTTTATAGCCATGTGATCCACATTATTATGGGGTTTTACTGTAGGAGTGGGTCTGAAAGCAAACCAAGATCAGGCCAAGATCTACAGCACATCTCAGACTCTCCAGGCCTCAGTCAGCATGTTAAGAGTAAAAGTTTCTGTACTGTTAATCTATGTTATGTTATCTTTTTCTATTTTGATCCTAGGCATTGGAATATGCCAAGACCATCGCCAAACCTCTGGCATCACCTTCTCAGTCAAAACGAAAACAGAAACCTCAGCCTGAAGGCTTCGAACAAACTCCTTCCTTAGACGGCTTTGACGCATCAGAGCTGGCTACTCTGGAGCTCCTGCGGCAGCGACATTTAGAAGAAAGGCAGGCTGTGGCACTTTTTAGAAAAGTTCATCCTGTCTGAGACGCACAGGTGAAAAAGTTTCAAACTTTACGGGGAAGAGGGGTAATAAAAACAGACGACTTGAACTGGAAAAACACAAAAAGACCAGTTTATGGATCATTTTCAAATGGAAATTAGCCAGTAGGTTATGTGGTTTTAGCTAAGTGCGGTAAGATTCTTACTGTGTGAAAATGATATGGCAGATACATATCTAGTTTATTTGGGACTTTGAGTCATCGGTTTTATGTTTTAGGTGGTTTGAGCTTTTGCAGAAAATGAATACGGGTCAGATTGTCTGCAAGTTGCTTTGTGTACCATCTGTACCCGAGTGTATCAGGAAAACATATTTCTTATGGTACTTTGACTAAGAACTCTGTAATAGATGGGAACGTCACCACAGGTAACCACTGAGTCTAGTTTTATGAGACTGCGTTATTTAAATCCTGTTTTTATATCTGTTTTAGAAGCTAAATTGCGTCTTTTTAATAAATTTTTTTTATAGTTATTTATTATTATCATCAATATTTTACTTTAAAATGACCATAAAGCAGCTTAAAGAGAAAATTGAGTCAGTAATGATGGTTACTTTCATTATCCACTGGCCCAAATTATTCCAAAGTATGCCTGAATTGTTGGATTATTATTATTATTATTATTATGCACTTATCACATTTTTTTTTAAATTAATCTAAAGCTTTATTTGTATAATACCAATTTAAGTAATTTCAGACCACTTTTGCACAGTCCAATTTAATTCATTGTAGTCTGATTATAATTCAGTTTTTAAAAATATCATTGCTGATTCACATTTAGTTCATTTTTGTGCTTTACTGAAAAAGTTGCAGTGTTCAGGAAAACCCTTGAATCTTCTTTGATCCAGTCCCCCATCCTGAGCATGCACAGGGAGACAGTGGAGAGGAAAAACTCCCTTAGACCGGGAAGAAAAACATCACACAGCTAATCCTCCAGTCTTGTTCAACGTGTTTGGGGTGCAGAGGACAGGAAAGAGAGGTCAACCAGCACCATAACTCTAAACCATATACCTGCAAGAGTTGAGTAATGTTCATTTTCAATTTTATTTTTACATCATTAAAATGATAAATACATTCAATTTTATCATTTAAGCATTATTTGATAAACAGCAAGAATTTTTTCAGTTTATTTACTGGCCAACTTCATGGTGCATACATTTTCAAGTGATACTGTGTAACTTTTGGCTACTAAGAGAGCTGAACCTGTAACTTCTCACAGACCACACATCACTGCGATATAATGAAGCAGTTTCCATCCTGCTGTGGAATCGTGCTGCAGAGCACTCTGACCAGCTGATAGGGAATCATTTGGATTTTCCACCGTTGAAGGTTTGGGTCCTACTAGTCGAGGGATGTGACTCATTGCTTCTAGTTATGTATGATCCATTTATCTCCTGGTTGTTATGGAAACGTCAGCATTAGCCTGTAGCTTATAGGACATTACACCGTATGAAAACCATAGAAGTAAAGCAGTCACTTGTTAATCGCTCTGTTACTACTTTGATATTTACATGAATGACAGGAAATGATTTTTTGCATGAAAAGCTGCATCATTGGTGCAGAAAGGTTTAGACTCATGTTAGCTTGTGTCTGTAGCCGATTAGCTTCAGGTAGTTGCATGTAAACACAGATGTATCCTGTAATGTTTAGCAGTTCATCAGGAATTACTGCTGTTGTTCTAACGTTGTTCTAATAAGCGCTGCTAGAAGACGTGGAAAAGTCAATCGATGCAGGTCACGTGATGCCATGAGGACCATACCACAAAGTTACAATGTCTGGTTTATCAAACGCTGCATTTTGACACCAGAGATCATCCATCATTCCTCACATTAAGCTGAGGTTCAGGCACCTTGAGATGATGTTATGAATTGGCGCTACACAAATAGGCTAAAGTTGAATTGATGGCCGATGTTACACAGTGCCCCTTTAAAGTAAAAATGGATGATAAAATTAAAAAATGCAATAAAAGGCCTGACAGCGCTCTGGAAGATTCTCCGACTGGTTGCAGGTAAGGATTTGGTAGAATCCACCAAAGCTTTAGTTGTTCCAAGAAACGATGGGTTGTGCTTCACCGCTTTTTCCCAAGCTCTACCGGAATTGCAAGTTTACAAAGAACTTTGGTTTTCCAGCATCTACAGAGCAGGACTTTGTGGGGGAAAAAGTCATGCACTCAATGAATCTCAATAAAGACAAAGAACGGCAGCCACGTCTGGATGGTTGAAAAATGATTCTTCCACTATCATCGACAAAGTCCACTGCCTGTAACCTGAAACTGAATCGTTTAAGTAAACCCTACAAAACCCGCGCCGGCATATCTGGACACTAGCTCATCTCAGATGGACAGATAGGCAGCGAACATGTCCTCTGACGTCAGAGAAGTCTGTTTCCGCTGCTTTTATTAAAAACTGACTCCTGGTTTTATGTGTGAAGGATAAGAAAGACCAACCAGCATACCATCAAAGACTGGTTTAAAAGCTAGGTGTCTGTGGTGGTATGAAGGTGCATCAGCATCCACGGCATGAATCACTTCATATGTTTTAGAGTACCATTGATGTAGATACATTCATTGGAATGTTAGACACAAACGTGATCAAGGTGACACCTCTGCAGGACTTCCATCATTGTCGTCTCTCGCTGAAAGTCGATGCAGCATCATGAAGTGGAGAATCAGGCGACAGTAACCATTAGGGCTTTGAAAAAAAATCTAATATTGTAATTTTTAATTTCACAATTTTAAAACCGAATTTGTTAAATGCATTTTTTCTCAAATAAATACAAATTAAAAAAATAATAATTATTATTATTTTTATTTATCTTTTTTAGTCATGTTGTCTGGCATTTTAGTAGCACAATGTTGGTCTAATTAGAAATTAAGATTAAGATTTTTTTGTTAAATATTTGGCTTTTCTCCACAAAAATCTGCAATATCGAAGAATCATGAGAATCACAATTTAAATCAAATCAGCACCCAAAAAATCGTAAAGAATTGAATCGTGTGGAAAGCATATCGTCTCAGCCCCTGTAACCATGGACTGTAGAGCAGCTGACATGTTGGATTGAGCCAGAATGGATTCCAGAATGTTTCCCCTGAAAACCATCAGCAATCAGTATCACCGGTTCCCAAACTATTAGAAAGTGTCATGATGGAAAGGAAGCTTATGGAAAATAATGACTCTTTAACACCTCTTTATCTTTTTAAAAGCATCATTTTTCAAATTGGTTTAACACTCATGGTTTTTCTTCCTCTGCTGAGGATGTAAACATGATTGTTTTTATAGGTCTGTTAGGTTGGATATGACTTCATCAGATAAAAAGATGCTATTTTGGCCTTTTAAAAATGAAATTTTCTGCCAGGACACAGTTTCCAGCTGTTTCCAGTTTTCATCAGTCTGTCACATGGACTGATTCAACTGAGAGACGAGCTGAAAATGGGATTGAAATCATACTATGTCGACAGAATTTCAAAAATGACCCATTGGGTCTTTGTTGTGGGTGTGCTTCTTCACTTTCTCTGCTTCATAACTTGCTGAAATGAGGCTCTGACAGCCCTGCTCCCACATTTCATACCAGTTTTTTAAACGGTAACTTCATCTCTGCACAAAAACTGTGAGGCAGCTCATTTTACTAATTGAACCCTCAGATCATAATCAAAGCACTATTTACCTCTGTGCAGTATTTTAATTAGATTATAGTCTCTATTTAACCCATCATGGACTCTTTGAAGCTCTGTGTTTTTAGTGTTAAGTCCTCAGATGCGCGCTCGGAAACAAATGGCCGAGCCCTTTTTAATTTAATGAGAATCACTGCCTGTCCAGCCTGTGTCTCTTTGCATCTTTTTTTTTCCTCCCACCTACTCGTTTTTTCCCATTGAAATCCAGTTAATTGAAGGAGTCTTTCACCGCTCTACATGAAGGGGGCCAAATTAGCATCCCTTTCTGCCCATTGGGAAGCTAAGGCAGACGTGGATGCTTTGATGTGAGAAGCACGCTTTCAGTTGGCGGCAGCCTTCCTGAAAATGAGCTGATGGCCCTGCTATTAGGCCCAAATGCAGATGCGTCCATGTGTTGCAAAACACTTAATCTTTTAATTGATCACCTTCTGCATGGCCTGTTCTCCCTCATAGCCTTTTTCTTTTTTTCCTCCCCGTAGCTTGTAAATCAGAATCACATTTTGGACATGACATGAATCGCTTTTCAAAAGGCAAGAAAGAGTGGTGAATCCAGCACGAAGGACAAGAATGGATTTCCAGGTTATCATGCAAATTCCCTATAATTGATACACCCAATAGGTGCTGTTCTATATTGAACTGGGTTTGGCTCCTACACACTGCGAAGGCAAATAAATGATAAAATGGTGTGTTATTCTTTTACTTTCTGTTGTTGTCTGATCCCTGTTTTTAGACGTAAGGTCAGTAAAGTTCACTTTTAAAAAAAGAAAGAAAACAAGCTTCCTTTTTTCTACCTTTACAGTCTTTAAGACCTTACATCTGGACTGGAGCAAGTGGATTTGCTTTGCTCGATCATCCGTTCATCCAGTGGCTGCACCTGCTTTAACCCACCGGGGGTTTCAGGGGAGTGTACTAGAGCTGAGGCACACAAATATGCACGAGGCACACATCCTCACAACTACAACCAAATTGGAAATAGTTAAACTGTCTTGTCTTTGAACTAAAAACAGGAACCAGTGTGCCCACAGAAAACCAGGACCACTATCCACCACTCTACTGGGCCTCCCATATCTGCAGCATGTGCAGTGGTGGAGCTAGAACATGTTGGTCAGGGTGGTCAATTGGTGATCTGTTGAAATATTTTTCAAACTTTCTTTAATTTGATTTGGAATGGGTCCTACTCTTCATATTTTTAGTATCTATCTATCTATCTATCTATCAATCACCCTTTGGCTCTGCCTCTGTTCTGATCTTTGTTTTTTATTTGGACTACAACTTACAAAATTGTTCCTGCTAAATTCCATGTAACAAAATTTAGAAGCCAAACATAAAGTTTCTTGTAATCATAAAAAACAGATTCATGTTTCCTAAACTCAATTCGCACCAACTGATTGAAAAAATACAATGAAAAATAAGGAAATCAGTATTTCCATAATACTATTGAACAGTGGCAAAGACTGTACAATAACTGAGCAAATCAATGTGATTTCCCTGCAATAGGCAATTTTTATTAAATTAATCTTCAGGCAAAAATAAAATCTTTTATCTAATCTAATTGGTCCTATTGTTTAATAATCATTATAAAAATAACACAAATGTAAAGTTTGGAAATATAGCTGAGTCTTAAACCTATAAATTACAGTAACTGAATGTGTTGAAGGAAGATTCCTGATTTTATTTAGTGAATCATAACGTTAAATTTCTCTGCCTGGTCAGAAATCGTTTCCGTAGCTGCTTTCTGAAAGAACACAAGTATTCACCAATCTTCCAACCAAGTGGAAAAGCACTTCTTTATGACAAGTGCAACATGTGAACGTTTTTAGCCATGAAAATATAAAGATTTAGACGTAAAGCTTTTGAAAAGTCAGAGGGTCTATTTTTCTTTGCTAAAAATAGATTGATTTCAATGCAAAAGTATTACAGCCCTTTGTTAAATATGCAGTGTGTTACATCTGCAAGTTTGGAGTTTATGTAATTTTCTGCAAAAAAAGGAAAGAAAAGAAACGAGAAAAAAATACAACATAACATTAGAAATAAATAAAAACGTCATTAGAAAAGAAGACCTTAGTGTTACAGTATAATCAGATTCACTAAAGAATTGAATGAGAATTAAATGAAATCCAATTAAATGGAAATATATTATTCATCCCAGAAGAAATTGTGGCTTTTAAGCGTTTAATGTTATTTAATATAGCAAAACAAAAAATAGGAGCTCTTATTATTTCAGTCATTTTTTCCTGTTATTTTTTGCGAGCATCGGAAACTGAGAAAATCATCAATCAGGCACTCCCTTTAACCAGTAATTGCATTTTTCCTGTCACGCTGATTAATGTCTCTAAACTGAAAACACAGCTGAATGAAGGGAGTCGAGTTCTGATTCATTATACAGTATATTGTATTTATATATGTATATTTGTATATATTTACAGACAGTTTAGAAATGACAGTCATTGAAGCACAGTGTCCGAAACTTGATTTACAAAGCTTCCAACAGTATGGACAAACCGCTAAAAACATCCGAGGTCGACACACAGAGAAAGGGAATGATAAGGACAGGAAAAAGGACGAGAAAAATGCAATGATGAAATTTTCATTTGAGGAAAAAAGTGCAAATTTATAAAGAGCTCAGACTTATTTATAAGAATTAGCAGATTCATCGTCTGCAAGTATAAAAAGACAGACACAGGATGTTTAGACTCAATAATAATATTAATAATATAGAACAACATAATAATAATAATAATAATAATCTTGGTGGAATTTGTACAGTAATCTATATTTAAAATGCTGAAATGCCTCCAGGAACTCTGCATCCTACTATAGTAGATGATCCGGGGAGCAAATGTCGTCCTCGATGTCCACGTCATCGTCGTTTTCCTCCAGGATGTACGAGTCCGGCTCCAGGCCGTTTTTCAGCTCCTCCGCGCTCTTGTCGTTCAGGTCGCTCTCGCTGGAGTTTTCCGCCGAGCGCTCGAGCTCTCCGGGCGTCTTCCGGTCGTCCTGCACTTTCCTCAGCTGTTTCTTGTGCTTCATCCGTCTGTTCTGGAACCACGTTTTTACCTGCGAGAGGACGGAGTCGTTAAAACACGCGCATGTGTTTATTATGTGAGTATAAAACCGAATATTATTATTATTTTTTTTACATTTAGGCCTTTAGCTTAGGATGAAATAATGACAATGCAAACTATATTTAAATTAAATAAAATAAGTATTGATTAATAAGCAGATGTCCAGCTATATGTAGGCTATTATTAATAAATGTATATTTGTTGATGATTTGTTGGATTTTCCTTCAGAATGAAGAGAAGGGCGCATCCCACCTGTGTCTCCGACAGGCTGAGCGCCGTGGCCAGCTCCACTCTCTCCGGCGTGGAGAGGTACCGCTGGATTTCAAACCGCTTTTCCAGGCCGGACAACTGGGAGTCGGAGAACACCGTCCTGGCCTTCCTGCGTCTGCAGTGTTTTCCCGGTAACTCTGCGTGGTGCTGGAACAAAGCCGGCATCTGCATCCCTGCAGGGAGTACAAAGAAAAGCCAAATATTTCAAAAGAAAACAACCGGAAAAGTCTTAACACTTTTAAGAGGTATGCTATGGAGCTGATTGAAGAATATGTTGTCATTAGCATAAAAACAAATAGCAACCTCTTGTTTCTTCTCCTAATAAGGACAAATAGAAGTTGGACAAAGCTAAAATTATGATCTGTATTAAACAATCGGGTTGTTTTGTGTTTTTTGGATTTATTTGAATTAATTTTAGGAAAAGAAATATAAAACATATGTATTTCCTCATTTATTGATTTTCCATTGTCAAACGACTTCATTGTAATTAAATAAAACTAGTGATATTTTCTTTATTTCCCCCCTATAATAAAGTCCTGCAAACATGATAGAAGTTTTCTCTTTGGCCTTTTATGTTTTCTTTTATTTCTTACCAGATGTGAAGAAGTACTGGTGATGCTCCGGCTTGTGGAGAGGATGCGGATGCGGAGCAAGTATTGGGGTTGGCATCAGAGGGTATCCATACTCCAGAATGGGCATCCGGGAGGCCAAAGAGCCGCAAAACGGCGAGGGAATAACTTCTCTCAGCGGCTTGGGTTTGTGTAATAAGATGTCCTCAATGAAAAACGACGTGGATCTCTGCGTGGGCACCGCTGACGCATAGTTCATGCTCATGATTTTACCTCGGGTCGATTCTTTTTTCTTCCCCCTCTTTAAACCTGCATCAGCATCTGTCTTTCCCCTTAAACTCTGCCAGGTTTAAAAGCAGTTCCTGAGTGTGAATCAGTGAGTGACACCAAAGTCTTTGCATTACCCAGATATCGGTGGGAGGGCATCTTTCCAACAAGTATTTATTCAGGGAGAGTTGCGGATTGGGGGAAATTGATTTGCGCGTCAGCCAATTAGGGCTGCGGACGGGGCTGGGAGGCATCCGCGACGGCCCGGCTCTGCGCTCTGATTGGCTTAGAAGCGTTCAAAGCCGGCGAAGAAAGTAAACTGATTTCAGATAAGCAGCGCACCTGTGACCACAAAGTAATTCATTCGAAAAGCAAAGTGATAAAAAAAACAAGTCCGCGCCCGGGAAGCTGCACGTATAGCGGCGTTGTTTCCGCGTCTCAGAGCTGCATGGTGGACAATCTCTTCAAAGTTTCCTTCATGAAAGCAAATAAAGGTTCTTATAAACCTCTGGGGGAAATTTGAACCCCAAACTTGTTGATGCAGCAACCATGAATTAGATTTAAATACAAGAAACCTTATTGGTTTATGTACCGAGTACTGCGGCGCTCTCCATGGTCCTTATATCAACATTGTTAGAAAAATAAATCTGATATAAGTTAAACTTATATATTTATATATAATACAAGTTTGAAAATGTAGGTTGTATATTTTCATAGGTTTTCTTGAAACCGGTGCATAAATTTCTGCACACTTCCTTCATGCTGGAAATGTTTTAAATCAAGTGATGCAGCCTGTCTCACAGGAGGATTAGGCTGCTACAGGTCTGTCTAGTAATTCTGCCCAAATTGGCAGTAATTGTCAGTATTAAAATCTGGGAGAGTACAAGTGCCGCTCCTGCGGCCATTTATGAAAGAAAGCGGTGCGCCGTAATTTGCTGATACGGTGTTGTCATCACATTTCCAATCAGTCCGCTTAATGTGAAAGTGTCTTAATGTAGACAGAATTCAAGCTGCAATGCTATTAGGCAATTAAGGGAGATGTTAGAGCGGAAGTTGTAATCCTTTGGCTGGAGGACAGGATTTCCATTTGATGAGATGGAGGGAGAACAAATTAATTACTGGGAGTCAGTTACGCTACAAAAGCGCTGCATTAGTTTGCATAGTTTTTTGTTGAACGGCGCTCAAAATGCAAATTATGATTAGCAGAGTTGGGTGTTTGCAAGCAAACCTCTCTTCACTGAGGATGCACATCCAGGAACCTGATGTTATCTCCACAGAATGTTAAAGCACAATGCGCACACCCACCCACCCAAACATGCAGCATTTCCTCTGAGTCCCAGGTATAGATGGAGGCAACCCTGCCGCAGTTGGATGCGTGTCAATCCCTTCAATGCAACGCACCAGGATAACAAGCTGCTTTTAGAGGAAAATTAGAAAGTAAATGAAACAAATGGTGATGAAATCGTCTTAAGGATCCGTTCCTGAGACGCAGTTAAGCGGCTTTTTGTGGCCATTTCATTAAGTGAAATTTTGAGCCGGTGAGGCAGTGCGTCACTCCCTCAAGCGGCGCGTTTGGATAAAGGGGTTTGTGGCATTGCTTAAGACTTTGTGGTCCCTCAGAAATGGCTAGTGAATGTTAAAAGGAAGAAATGGCCCAATTTGACAAGAAAATGTTCTCTTGCTCATCGTACTCCGGCATCATTTTCAACATAAGGTTTTAGAAAATTCTCACTATTCAGTGTTACTACTGAAGAAATCATAGAAGTTCAACTTTATAATTTCTGAAAATGGCATGGCAGTTGTTGTAAAGCGGTGGGTTCTGCTCATTTTAAAGCAATAATTCCCCAGTCTTTGAGCTTCTTGCGCTGCATTTTGGTTTGTGGCATGTTTGGAGCGATGCTACAGGGAAATTCAGAGGAAAAATCACAGTTGCATTTTCAGGGCTTTCATAAATAACAGGCCCATGTCTCTAACATCACTTGTTTTCACGAGTATCCTTCTTTTAATGCTTTTTCATAATGACATCCAATAAGGCCATTTCAAACAACAATCTGTTGTAATTAGACTTTTTAGGTACTTTAGATATAGGCTACGTGTGGTTCTCAAAGCGTTTTTTAAAAACAAACTGAGCATCACAACACGGTAAAAATGGAAAAATCTAAGAATAATATGCATGAACATAAGAAGTCAGGTGTTCCTTATCGTTTCTTTTACTGATTTTTTTTATTGAAACAGTTTATAATTTGATCACTGATGCTCCAGAGGAAGAACTCTTCATCATTCCTGCTAAAAAGCTGCAGCCCTGGTTGGAATCCTGCTTCTTCCTGGATGGTGTTTCATATCTTCTAATGCGAGCTGGCGCTCCTGGGGCACTCATGCATCCGATAGGCGCACATGTAGAAAATACCTGGAAGACACGAGGCAGGTCGAGTTATTAGAGAAAATGAAGCCACCTGCACTGAATCTGACGGGGATGGGATTCGTTGAGTTTGGGGCAACCTATAGATGCTTTACTAATAAAATGTATAGTTAAAAAAAAAAAATTCTGCTTATATTGTCTTCATAGAATACATGAAGTTAGCAGGGTTGCTTCTGTGTGTAACTTCAATTGTGAGTTCACTAAGATATTTAAGATATTTTTGTTTTTGTTAAAAATCATAGGTGACGCTGCATTAAATTTCATTCTGTATCTATGCATATCTGATTTCTTTAGGGTTAATCTTGAAGATCAAAATAGATTATAATTGTAAAGCAGGGATTGTGTTGGAGGTTTTATAAGTTTCCCTGCTGCAACACACCTGAGTCAGTCCCATCAAGCGGTGAACACCGATAAGGACCCAGTGAATTGAGTCAAGTGTGTTGCAGCAGGGAAACTTCTAAAACCTGCAGGACACCAGGACTGAAGATCCCTGATCTTCACATAAATTTGTGATCACAATATGTGTTCTAAGCAGTGCATCACTCCAGGGGTGTAAAGATGCATCGATCTACATCAACACATCCATTCAGTGATGGATGAACCATTTGCATTAATCCAAATAAAAACAGATAAAATAGTTACAATTAGTAAGATTTGGTTATCATTTGTTCTAACAGCCTAAATGTCTTATCTTAGAGTTAATGTTTAAAATGTGGATATCCAAACTATGATAAAGTCAGGCTGATACTAAGACTGAGATTTACACTATATCCTGCTTTAATGTCTTAAAAAAGAAATTCTTTAATTCTATTTTCCATCATGTGATCATTTTAAAGCTTAATTACTGAATGTGGTTCATTTTGTTATTCATTAAAACAACATGATTTCTAAAATATAAATGTCTAATTGATCAGGAAGAAAATCAGATCTGGATATTTAAGTAGCTTTTTCTGATTTCATGTGAATTGTGAATGATTATATGATATTATATGACATTGTCTCAAATGGATCGCTGGATCCTGAATTGAATTAACATTTTGTAGAATTTGTGATATGAACCAATCCATCCCTTTCTGTCCCCAATGGGGCAACTGTTGTGAAATAACGGAAGCAACGGTGAAAGTACACATCAAACAAATAATATATATAGATTATAGAATAAAAATGAATATACTTAATCATAAAGGGTAAATTTAAAATTAAAAAGTGTAGCTATCTGCAAAAACAGAATTGTTATTCACTGAATTAATGTCATGATTTAAACCCCTTTCAGCTTTGTTCAGCCTTTAAGGCTAAGCCTAAGAAAAAAGGGGGAGAAAATTCGCATAAAAACGCTTAAATCTTTCATTGACCCTTTAACGCAGTGTTAAAAGAAACTATATAACATGTGGTGTCAAAATTATTGTAGTGCAAAGGGTGTCCACCAGGGGGCAGAAGACAAGTATTAGATTGTTTTCAACAGGGTTTTGAGCATTTTTTTTTATTACCACAAAGTGTTGCAAAATGTCTCAGAAACAGCATTAAACGGGTTAACAGAAAAGCTTTCACCCAGTTTTCCTTGATGGGTTCATGTTTACCTGAAAAGAAGGTGAGAACCACCGACACCCAGCCAATGATATATGACCAGGAGAACCTCCAGTTTCCATAGCGTTTTCCGTAGTAGTTCATTGTCACACCGGTGTACACAGCCATCGCAAGAAACACTAAAAAGCCTGCAGGAAGAGAAGCAACAAAGACATGACAAAAACTTATTTCAACTACTCCAGAATTTTTTTTATGACATTTGAATTTTAAGCAGTATTTTTACCCAATGAAAGTAGAACAATAATGATATACCTGGTGGAAAATAAAGCATTTAAAATAAACTTAATGAAAGCTCTCAGTCATATAAATCACATATTTTGTTCTGTGTTGTAAAATTGTGCAGATAATAAAACAATTGAAGAGCAGTTAATTCACAATAAGCATGTTCTTTAATTATAATATAAATCTAACCTGCTTTGGTTTTCTATATTCGGCTGCTGCAGACAGTCTAATTCATTTACAGCTTGTATCACATGAAAGAAACAAACATAAGTAAATAAACAAAAACTTACATGAGATGAAAAACATTATGCCTGCAGCAAAGGTCTTGTCGAACCTGTCGAAGGAGGAGTAATGGATGAAGGCCATGATGCCGATGATGATTCCAATGAAACAGGCCAGAAGAGAGAGGATCATGAGGGCACGAGTGGCATCTAAATGGGCTGCAGATAAGGTCAAAGGTCAGCAGAGGTCAGTGCTGGGGGGACTTTACGTCATCTGAGGTAAACGATCAGAGGTTTAGGTCATGCTGACAAGCCAATACGATGAAGAATGTCAAAGGAAACACAGTGAAAGTGTGAAATTAACCAACACAGAGAGAAAAATTCAGTTCAGGGCATTAACCCTTTCATGCATGAATTATTCAGAAACAGGGCCATAGGTTTTTGGGATACAGTAATTAACTTCCATAGACATATTTAGCGATACTTTTTTATTCCTTAATCATATTTTGCATTTTATTTATTTAATAATTTCATTAAAATATCATTCATCAAATATTCTTTTCATATTTCTATGAATATTCTGAAAATATGGCCTCATCGATTCCTT